>JANSTS010009594.1:54075-112788 GCA_026546915.1 Sylvicola fuscatus
TTTTTTTTATGAATCATCTTAAAGCAATTCAGTCAATAAGGAATAGTGATTAATTTTATCTGAATTAAATTGCATCCGAATCTCAAGAGAAGGTATTTAATGTAATTGCAAGTATATTCATTCTTGACTCTTGTAAAGACGTTGTATTTGTAATAACAAACATGAAATGCGTTATAGAGAAACAACAATGCCATCAGCGTAAATGATGTACTATGTAATTTTATTTTGGTTATGTATTATTATAAAATATAAGTATATGATGAAATCTGTAGTGTGCCGTTGACTGATTTTGGCTGAATAAATTGAGGTCACCATTTACAGTGCATATGATCTCTAACGATGATAAAATCTGATTAAGTATGAAATAGTGTAATTTACGTTAATTTTCCGTCGGCAAAATATATGTTTGATTTGAAATGATCCGTATGTTCAAAGAACTCAAAGGTAACGACTAACGAGCAAAAAAATATTGACGACTTACGTTGCCCTTTTCTTCTTTTCGATAATTTCATACTTAATATTTAATGCATTTCATTTCTGTAAAATTGTTAAAGTATACATTGTTTTATGCCACCCGCAGTCCACACATTTACCGCACACAACTTCTATTGTGTACTTGTGTTTACCCCTAACTGTGTCTGAAGGAGAAAACCCCATGAAATAGGAAAGCATGCGGTTTGCGGGAGTTATTAAATGGTACACGCGACTTCTGTTGTTTGTCTAATTCTAGTTTACGGTGAAAAATTTTAATTAGTTTGCTTTAGCAACTTTCTTCGTCCTCTAGTGCGGTGCAGATATGCTGCTGCAGCATTGTCGCCAAGATAAGGAAGCCGCGTTTTAAATGTAGCCGCCGTGTATGCTGTACTAGTGTGTGTAATGTGCAGACGTTGCAACTTGGTCGACGCACGTGAATACTGTGCACGAGTATGTATGCTTCAGCTAAAGCTCGCGCGCTTATTATATACGACTGCAAGGAGACAAAAGGAAAACACATACCTAACAAGATGAAGAAGGGCTGTTGGGGTTGGCGAAAGACAATTAGAGAATATATTGCAATTCGCCTCAGCTTTTCCGCTCTTTTAGATTAATTTGCATCCCTTCACTGCACGGTGTGCATTTGTACATATATGAATGCAATGCGATTTCTGCGTCTCAGTATGTACACACACAGCACAGCACGGGATGTTTGTTGCTTTATGTATGGCAAAGAAAATGAATGTATGTAGCTTTAAATAATTTCACACAGCTTCGCTGAAGAAACAGCAAGGGATGCGCTTTGCAATTTCTCATGAATTTTAATATTTAACTTTACTTATATGCGCGGTTCTACGAGTACTGTGTTCCACTGCATTATGTACGTGTGTGCATGAGCTACCCTTAATTATCTTACATTCTGTTCATTTCTTTTATAAGCGAACTCTCTCCTCTTTTAATTGCATTATGTTATTTTGTGTGGCAGTTGCAAATTTACTAGCTCGGTTTATTGTATTTGCCAGAAACTTTTCCAAAGTTATAGCCAATGCTGTGGATAAAGAGATATCGCCTTTCTTCTATACTTGTAAAAGTTTAAAAACTTGCATCATGGAAGAAATTACTTTAAATGAATATTTTTGTTCAAACCATATGACTCGATTTATTGTCCCTAATTTTGTTGCATTATTAACATACAATTAACATTAATCAAATGGGGTTGAAATGCAATAAAAATGGACAATCGAACTATAACAGCAGGGATAACTGCTATCAACATACATATATTGGAAGCTATAACAAACGCACAGCAGCAACCAAGCACCATAAATAAATGGCAACATCCCTCGTTGAAATATATTGGTGGTGCATATACATAAAACAATGTATGCCACTTGTCCGGACTCGCACCCAAAAAAGGCAGTCAGAAAAAAGAAGTACACGTACTCACCACTCTGGCCTCTCTCTGGACTGTATCGCAATAAATATTTAATGAAAGCTTAACCAGTCAGACGAAGGGATGTAAATATGGAGGAATATGTGGAGTATGTGTGTAAACTGTAGTCTATACTAGATTCATTGTTTGCTATGTGTGTTTGTCTGAACCGCGAATCGTTTCACTTTTTTATTTGTTGATGTTTATCGCTTTAAAGATATGAAAAGCCAAGCTGTCACATGTGCGTATTCAAGCGTGTGTGGCCCTCCAACAACGGTTTACTTAAAATGTTCAATTTGCAATTATGTCAACCAAATCAATCCTTTTTAAGGATAATCAATTGGTTAATTAATAAATTATTCTTCACTATATTTACTTAATCTAAGTCTTTATATTGCAAGAATATTTTCATAAATATTCATTTATCATAAATGCACAACATCGATTACAACTTGTGATTTGAGCGGCATGCATAAATCATGTTAATATTTACTAAAACATAAAATGTGCAATTGTGAGTAACTAGCCGCAGTAGCTGATTATTATCTATAAGAATCTAATATTGATGACGTTCACCGTCCCGTTCTCTTCTCTGCTAGCATATATGTAATACATTCGAGCATAACCAAATGCTGCAAGACAACTTCTTTCAATGCAAATTAATCAATGGGAAAGTGGCTTCTGTTTGAAAATACATATGTACATGCTTTAAGTATACAAGTTCATTGTATATATAAATTACTGCGGTTAAATCAGTAAAATCGTTGAAAGTGCTATCCAACGATTATTTAGGATATGCGAATTCGTGTTTTTGCATCCATACAAAGCTTATCTATTATCGACAACTGTTTAGAGTAGTGCTATAATTTAAATTTTAATGATTAATTGCATTATAATTTGTTAACTCTTTTAGTCCATTCTATATGTTTATGATTTGTTTCTTACAGGTAAGCGATACACAGAATCTATTGCTGGCTCGTTACTTCCCGACTGGATAGGTAAGTCCCTTCTATAATTTTTTTTTGTTTTAATGTTTGGTTTTTAAATTAAAAGTTTGTTTTTTAATAGAATTTTTATTTTCTTATTTTTTTAAATTTTGTTTCATTTTACAACTTTTATATAATTTTTCAAATTGGTATTTTCACTTTCACAAATCATGAATTAGATTTTCCATATAGTGTTTCGGTTTTTCAATTTGAGTATTGACCTTCAGAAGTTTACTTAGAACCAAAAACTTGATTTGAATTTTGTGTTATTTTTCAATCGGTGTACATACAAAATTTTACTTGATAATTTTTCAAAATTAGTTGTTTTTTTTTTTTCGTTCCTTATTCACCCACATTTTGACTTTTTAGTTCATGTCCTTGAATCATAATTTTCTTCCTTTACTCTCTGTTCGTATTTGGGTCCAAAAAGTCATACAAAATAATGCACAGTCAAATGGGTTAGGAACTGAAAAAGTACTTACGATTTAAGTCTGGAAAAGGTAATTGTTTTGCATATAATTAATTGTATCTCGGCAATCTTGTTAATGAATGTAATATAGTTTTGATGTAAACATTCTTTAAATGACACATGAGTAAGTTGAGACACTCGTGTGAAAATTTTGAGAATTTTGAATGACCAACTTATAACTATACATATATACAAGTACTAGTCGCTAGTAGATAAATGTTGCAAAATATGTAGGATATGTAGTTAGCCTATATATGTATGTATGTATAAATTGACCCAAGCGCATGCCTCCTCCTGTGTCTGTGAAACGCCAACCACTTAACAAAAACATAGCAATCGAACACACGCCAAAGAATCCATTCATGTAGCCTATTGATGTATTCATCTCAGGATAAGGGCCACATATTTGTGTTTGCAAACAGCGAATAAATTTTAAAATAAAGCCATCTTGTCGCCATACATATTACGGCGATGTTGACTTTCATGCACGCTCTCGGCAACCATTCGCATGTACATATGTACATACATATATGTAACATGGCCAATGCTCCTCACGCTCCTCACTTTGGATGATTAATTGTTTTGACCTCGTTTCGTTCTCTCCTCTACACATCTATCTCTATCTAATATCTACACATGTTTGGTATATTGCACGCATATAAAACAGCAACGGTTTCTATGCTTACGTTCAGCTTATATCGTATGCAAAAGCATATAGCCCAGAGGGGAGAATGAGTCTGACGAATATTTGTATATAATAATGCATGTTATGTGTTTGGGAGAAAAGTCGACTGTTAATAGATCAACAAAAATAAACTTGAAGTACAGAAAACAAACGAGATAACATACTTGTTTTTTTCTAATTGAACATCCAACACTTACCGAATTGTCCGCGATTTTTATATGATGTTTATTTGTTTATGCGGCGCGGACGAACGCGCTTATGCACGCTACACATTTACGACGCATTCGACGCTTATGGAGTTATATGTTGATACAAAGAGGCGCCGGGTGAAGAAAACTGCGCTAGGCGCCACTTTACTGATTTCTTTTATGTACGCTTCTTCTCGGAGCCTCTTCGTCAAGCCTCGCCTATTGTTTATTTTATTAATTGTTTTAATTTGTGCCTCTTTTTCATCTGTAATTTATTCACATACTGACGCTGTGTCTACGCACACATTCTACATGTGTACTTGCTCATCACTAAATAATTGTTTTCAATTCAGTTTTGAGCATTACGCATTCTTTCAAACATATAATATGTATGTTGCATTGGACTTGTATGAGCTTGAGAGTGCATACTCGTTTGTTGTGACGTTGAATAAATCTTTAATGTAAGACCGCGAGGGTACGAAAAAATTGCGTCGATACTGTCGAAAACAACTTTATTACGCGCAGCTAGCAAGTTAAAGGTAAACGTGAAAGTTTTTCCTGCTTTTTTGTTTGGTTCTTTTTCAAATGTAAATAAACAAACAGTCGGATGGAGGCTAAATTAAAAGAACCGATAGCCAACATTTCAATGACAGATGAAAATTATGTGGCATATCTTTCTTTCATTGAATACTTTGATCTGGTATTTTTATTGCACCAAATTAAACATATCTATTTTCTATTTGCGCTGTTGAAATTTCATTACAAATGCAGAGTCTTTGCCGCAGCGCGCGGTGTGGCGCGGCGCGTCGGTTGCCACCCGCCAGCCTGATAGACACAGTTTTCTGGCAGTTCCCACACATTACAATTAGCTGTTATATTGAAAAGTGAATCATGTAATTACTGTGTAATTATTTGTAATATTAGTACTTGAGAGTTGGCCGAATGGAGATGGAGCTATATGGCGATTTGTCTATATAATAATATATTATAATAATTGTATGGTGTTCATTGTGGTTACATCAAAACGCACTCCCCTTTTAAATACCGGTAAACGCATTCATTGAAGTAAATTAATGCAACTGAATTGCAACGGCTTGTGTAGTACGAGTATGTGAATTGCTAATCAATTTATGAGCGTATTTACTCTATCGCTATAATAATTATCAAATAATAAACTAGTTATATCGCGCTAGATGTTTGTTTGCATCAATTTAATGTGTCTTAATATTGAGACAGTAAATAATTTATTAAGTTATTGGCGGCGGTAATTGAAAACCTTGATCACAACGTGAATATGCATGTAATGTGATTTAATGGATAAAGACATTTGTAATAAATAAATTTACCTATGTAATGCAAGACGTATTTATGAACATTTTTGTGTATATGTATCAATTTTAACACCGGGCAATTTCTTTTACAACACAAAAACTTATTTTTGCCTTCATTAACCTCAGCTACCTTAAATTAACTAAAACTTTTTAAGTTATTATGTTGAATGTTATTGCCCTCTGAAATAAAACTTCCGTCTCCGTTTCTCGCTCCAAAAATACAAACTATATTAACTAAGGTCCATACACGAAATATATCAAGAAAACGAAGCACAACTTCTTGAGTTTATCATTTTTATGTTTTCCCACTCCACAAGCGGCTCTTATTTGTCAATGACTCCTAAATTTACTTTATGCTAGTATTTTGTATGTATTATGAAATAGTACTGAATATTGAAGAATTTGTATTTCCTTAGAACAATAATATAAAAGAAGTAAATGCCTGAGAGATAAGTAATGTGCCTGAATTTGATGTATAGCCCAATTCTTATCTATACTACAATATATATTTTGTGTATAAACCACATTAAAAATTAACTGGGAGAGTTGAAAGTTTTATCACAGGATCTTGATTAATTCGGCTGTTACAAATTGCAGTAATAAAACGAAACAATTCAACATGTAAAATTGTTTTTTTATTTAATTAAACGTGATGCCTATCTTAATCGCAGGCATATCGTGAATCAAGGCGGAAACGTTTATGAATGTTTTCTGTAAAGAGGTTAAGTGATTTCTTAGCTAAACTTTATTGGTCAAAGAGATGAAAACTAAAAAAACGCGTAACTTGTATGTGTCATCAAATGTATATGATTTAATTTTGTATTCTATTTTAAAAGTAATATGTATTTTGAAATGTTTATGCTCGTATTTAGGTGATAAACCTTATTAAAATTCAACACCATATCTCAGGGTAAAAATGGAACAAATTTTTAGTATTCTTGACAATATTTTGGTGATTTTATAATCTTAATCTAAATGGTCAATCTTCTTAGCCGCAAAATTATTTTAAATTTCCCACGATTTCGTTTCTAGTTATGAAAACAAATCAGCAGAAGCTAATTTTGTTTTTACATTATTTTTATTTAACTCATTTCGACTTCGTCAAAGCACACCCTTATAAATATATATATTTTTTTATATGTCATATAAATATATAAGTAAGGTTTGTCGACACCCTCGCCTACATTCAACCGCAAGATTTCCATTAAGAAATTAACAATGGCTAAGCTGAAAATAGGCCTATCCTATATATACAGTTGATACTAAAATTTATGACCCTCTTCGATTTGTGACCCGTTTTTTTGGTATTGTTTAAGATAACGTTCTAAGATTATTTGAAGGTGGTTACACTTCTCTAAACCAGGCACAATGAGGGTTGATTCAATTTACAGATTAAATTTCAAGACAAAGCAAAGTTTCTATAAATCGAAATTGAGTTAACGAATTATAAGATCGATGGCGCCACCAATGGTTTCTTTGCCTTTGCAACTATTTATTACGTTTCTAAATATAAATTAACCACATTTTGTTTTTTTTTTATCGATGAGACACTATACTTAATTTTTCCTTGTTTTTAACAATGATTTATCGTATGGCTTATATAAAGTGTTAAGTTTTGACCACAATATTGCTGTGGGTTAAACAAAATTAACATCAAAGTAAATATCATGTTTAAGATTCTGAATGCAAGTCAATTGATGTATTCCTTTATTTTATACTCTTCAAAGGCGAGATTTCCATGGTTTCTGATTTGAATACAAGGCGTTTTTACTGTCTTTTTATTATATTGACGCGCAATCTCTGCATTTATATTTTTATACGTGTATATAAGTATTCGACCCCGTATTAGTTTCTTGTGGTGTGCTCAAATAAATATTTTATTTTTGTCAACGTTGTTTTTTTTTCTTAATAATACAACAAAGAAAATTAAAGAGTTTATTGTGGTGCTTGGTGTTTGAATAAATCATATGTGAAATCGTGACACTTCTTTCAAATGCGCAGCTCTTGTTGAACAGCCATAAATTTTCTCCTCATATAACAATCACACACCAAACAAGACTCAAGTTAAGTACGCGTGGATAAAGAACTAAAACCGAGAAGCTAGCAATGGAAGAGTTAAAAAACACATATTTCGATAAATGTTTGATACAAGCGCATGTTCATTGTCCACATTCAGAAAATGTGGAACCAACACATGACGAATAAACCACAAAGAGTTCCTTTTTTCATTAAAAATTAAAAAAAAAATTTGCAAAAAATATATAAATCCCTTCCATGTTTACCGTTACATTATTTTCTTATTAGAGAGTATGGAAGAGGCATGGACTGCACGACTTCCGTCTCTTTACAATATTCATTTTGACTGGCCCAGTCCAGCCTCTTAAGGTGCATGTGTGAGAAAGAAAATCGTAGCCATCCTAAATGTGATACCAGGTAAAAAAAAAAAACATCCAATTATGTACACTCAAGAATGAGAAGGTGAAACAAAAATAATGATCATCATCGTGCACAGGTATAAGTGGTTTACACAGATAAAATATTATGTGAGAATTCTGAAGATCAGTTACACCACCTGCTTGAGAGTAGCTGAATTATTTTTTACGATCATCGTTCAACATTTATCGATCGTTCCATTCACAGTGGTTTTGTCTCGGTTACAGCGAATGATGCCATTGTTAAATTGGTTTAAAAATTATATAAACATACTTTTTATCTTTTTATTAATAATATATTAATTTCATTCAATCCCATAAATATAAAACAAAAAATTTATAATTTAAAATTAAATGTCATTCAAGTAACACTTTATAATTTATTTTAAAACAATGCAATATGCAGACAGACATGCCCTTAGCATATAAGATTTCCATATAGTGATTGTCGCACGTATATTTATGCTCACCGATAAATCGATAATACATAATTTGACACAGTGTGCAATGAATTCGCAATAATGAAGTGGATGTTTTCTTCTTTATTACACATGTTGTTTATACTGTCAACGACTGATACAATATGATGAGGCATTTTGCACGTCATGTAAATTGCAGATATTCATTTCGCATTCTCTCGGCGTTTACTTTGGATAATTGTGGTGATATTTGATTGACAATTAACATGTCGTTGCATTTTTAATGCAAGCCATTAAGTCTGTCTCATTTACATACAAATCACACTTGAAGTTATAATTTTTTTTTCGTAAACATTCAGCTAATATAATAACAGTGTTATAATTATTTAAAATTTTATAAAAATACACCGCACACTCACGAGTCACGCGTCACGCTGATTTTATATTATGATGCCAAATAATTGATATGCAAATAAACGAGCTGTTTCGTTAATTTAATGCAACGGTTTTACGATTTATTACATTCAATTAAATTTTTTTTTTAATAAATTTGTTAAAAGTTTAATTGCAATAGACTATAGAGGATGTTATGTTATAATTTTTTGTTCATATATAATGCAAAACATTAACAATATACTACTAAATGTAATAACTAAATGAATATTTCAATCATTATAGAGGCATAAGGGAAATTCACACAATTAAAAACTCGATTAATTTATTGTAATTTTTAATTTCTCTTTTCGACCGAGGAATGTTATGTACTCATTGTATATGTTGCATGCGTACACAGCTATTTCGGGTGTACACGCCTCATTTAATTTACTGTCATTTATGCAAACGCATAAATTTAATTCTCAATTTATTGGAATGCGGATTCTGGCAATATTGCGGGTTGGTTCAACTTTTTTGCTACTAACAATTTATTTGTCTCAATTAAATTGAAGCAAAGTTGCTCTATATTCTTTATGAAAATTGACTTTTCACTTTTCACGCACAAACAGATAATTTGACACTAAATTGAATGACGTACACAAACTGTCTCACGCAGTATTATTATAAGACATTTACGCTCATAAACACGGTATAACACTTTAATCCAACAACCCTAATTTAGGGGATCAATGCGGATATCCCTAATTTGATTCAATTCGAGAAAATCATGTACTCGTAACTATATACGCGTACGAGTACGCAACGTAGCACGCACCGTCGCGTCGCGTCGCGTCGTTTTCTCGTGTTACGCAAATCCCCATCTCACACAACACCCGCTACAAATTACATGCTGCAATTATATTTCACTGCGAGCTCGCTCATATAAGATTATGCTTGTCGCGCGCGTGGAAAGCGCACTAAACACTAAATACCTAAGCACATTGGCTATTAATAAAACATACATTATATATGTTCAATATACATATATGGAATCATACGTGAACGTGGGCGCTGCTGTCATGTGGCGTCCACCTTTTGCCCCGTGTGTGTCTGAATTTGCACAATTTAACATTAGTTATTCTTGTTGGTATAAATTTCCTCTTTTCGTCTTATGCACTCATTAAGAAAACATGAATACGCCCATTTGTGGATATGGTGCTGTTCTGTTTTATACTTCTTCCATGACTTCAATCGTTTTTCCTTGGCTCTTGTACAATTTTTTTTTGTTGTTGGGATGTTTTGAAATTCATCTTATGCACACAGCACACACAGCATCTTATATATTCAATATTTGTATGTGCTGCAGCGGCGCGGCGCGGTTTGAACAGATAAAGAATGAGACGCATTTGTATTCAGAAATTGTATGAATGATTTATGTTTGTGGAAAGCAATTTTTCACAGGATTTCTGGCATTGTGTTTGCTATCATTTGGGGTTTTATCAGAAACTTGTACAAAACAAAACCTTCAGCATGCAAGTCTGAAAACCGTTTGGAATTTACACCAATTACTTTAAATTCTTATCAACTTGTTTCAAAGACGAAGAGAAATCAAGGGAAATCTTTAATTCTTTTTTATATTATGAAATTGCATTGTTTACATAAACAAAAATTGATTGTATCTTGTTCACTAAAAAGCCTTACAAACGTCTTTAACTTTATTATGTGCGCAGTTTATGTAAGCCACTTCATCCAGATAAATTTATTGATCTTAAGAACACAAGTATAAGGAGCAATGTCAATGTTTTTTTCTTACCACGGTTCATTTTCTTTTCATGTTTATACAAAAAAGTAAACACACAACAGTGTGAGTGCGTTCACATTATAAAATCATTTTAAGCAGTACACTCGTCTCATATTTCCTAAGGATATTTTATTGCTAACGACTATTCATCCCTTTTTATCGCCATACTAACAAACACAAGGGCATAAATTCTCAATCATGCGCATTAATGGTTTTTATTGTGATGTAGAATTTTACACGCGCGTTTGAGTTTATATGAATTTTATTGTGTTAAAAGTGCGTGAAAAAAGTGCAAACTTCTATATATACATATTGCAGAATTGCCTTAAGTTTCGCAGAAGTTTACAGTGATCGTAAACAATAATTCAAAACAGAGACATTACCAAATGATTCCTTGTATCGTTCACCCCACCCCTTAATGTGTTTGTTGTTTTAACTCCTTAATGGCTGCCGTACTTTGGCTATGAGATTTGTAATTTTTTCACCATCATTGAAGTATTTTAACTTTAGCACAAAGATGTTAATAACATTTAAACCCTACAATTCACTTAAACATATGTTCACAATTTTTAAACCAACGTTTTTATAACTAAACCACATGCACTTAATTTTATGCTCTCTCAAAGTTCATGGTCACCACATGTTCAATGTTCATTGCACTTTGCGGTATTTGTTGTTTCCTTGAGTAATTCTCTTGAACTCCACAATCACTTGAGTGTCATCCATGGAACTTCTTTTTTAGTTTGCAATGATATGAAATACTAGTGTCTAGTCCCAATTTAGATTGCGATAATTCAAAAATACTTTGCAAGCGAAAATACATATAAAAGCCAAGTGTTGACACATCCAGAAAACTTATGGCTGCTGCATCATTCATTAGATGACGATGATGGCGTGCGCATAAACATGGCCGTACTGTCGACAGATGGCTCCGTTGTGCGTCGGCATCTAGCGGGTATAAGCGACAACGCACCACACACACACACACTCACACACGCACACACTCGCATACCAGCCAAGTTACAGCACTAAAGTCTCTAAATTATAAACCGACTGGCCAGACGAGAGCGGATACCGCTTTGATTGTAGAGAAAAGGGGCCGGTCATTTTGGCAAGTAGAGGTAACGGCACATAAGGAGGGATTAATATTTCGTCTTCAAAGTTTTCTTCTTTCCTACCAAAGTTCCTGTAGAGTCAAATGACGTAAGAAAATGTGGTCCAATTAGCAGAAAAATCATTGGTAAGATACAAAAATTAAGACATGTAGCTTGAAAATACATGCAGAGAGGTAAATGGGTATGGAAATTGATGATGCCTTTATTTGAGAAAAGATAAATCAGTCGGTACAAGAGATAAAAACCCACTTCTTATGGGTTACCAGTTAAATATCACATTTCAATATTTGATAGATTTCTTAATTCGCCCGTCCGTTTTATAGGTATACGCGCGTACATTAAAGAATCAGAATTTCCTATATGTTTTAAATTAAGAACATGTTTTATAGACTTTGTTTCATCGATTGCGGCGCGGCGCGGCACAGCGTCTTCGTTGCAGCGGCGACTACGGACATGCTGTTGCACTATAGCTTCAATATACTTTATAGAGTGTTGTTTCCCAGTTTCTTTTCTCATGTACTTTAATAACTTCTTCATTTGTCAATATAAGTGCAAATATATATGTATATATATATGCAGATGTTATCATATTCTCCAATTATTTGCCTTATCTGCAGCATACAATCACTTTAAGGCAGTTTTAATTACAATATAAGATTCATATTGCTTATAATTAATATGCGGTTGGAATTGTTTTCTCTGCGTTTATTGAGTTCATATAAATTATTGTAATGGGTCAATCTCAATTTTCGTTGGATGCTTTTTGGAATTAAATTGCTTCAGTATCTACTCAAGTTTTGATCAATTCGCTTGGAGTTCTTGTTCTTTTTATGTAGAACTGTCGAAAAAGTAATCAAAACATCTCTAAATGCATTTTCGTAAAACCATTCATTATCAGAAATACAAGATGCTCACTATGCGACCCTGTATTTACAAGTTACTCACCAAGATTCGACAACGTAAAGCAGCGCAGTGCGATGGAATTTTCTTTATTGGTCGTTTGTTTTCATGACTCTGTAGGTCGCGGCAAAGACTCTTGAGTTTCGGCATTTGCCCTCCTTGATGATACCTTGCCGCATAAAGAATTGTGTGTGCGTCGTTGCGCGCATGCACAAATGGCTCTTTGCATTTGAATATGGTTTTTATATTGTGCTTATATGAATAGGCCATAACATTTACGTTGTTCCCCAATTTTCGCATTTAAAATTCAGTTTTAGCCTTATGAAAACGGCTGCCATACCATATACCTACCAAACGCTTTTGGTGCGTTAGTTTTATTTATTTTATTTTACACACATGCACCTCTATACATATGTGGTCGATGAAATTTATTACACCTAGATGGAAAGAGGCTGAACGGTTTTCATTCCCCAAATATAGATGTTAACCGGTGCAAGGAAGAGGATTTCAATTTTTTGGGCCACAACAAATTTTAGTTTTCTTCCAATTGTCGTGAAAAACAGTCGAATTTCGGTCAGTTGTTTAGTGTAGAAGCGTTTCTCGATTTTGTTTGTTCATTTAGAAAACGTCTCCGACTTTTTATGAGTTGCGTATGGCATTTTTTGCGTGCGTGAGTTTTTTGTGTTTACCAAATACATATTGTACAACTAGTGTGACCTTCATTTACAATTTTTTAAAACAATATTTAAATGGTCAGATGTGAGAAGTAAAAAGAAATCCTTCGAAAAGAAGGTACAATTGTGTAAAACTAATAAAAAAAGAGAAAGCTGTAAAAGGCTGCAAAAAGTGCAAAAAAATTGCATTCAGAAATATTGCCCGTAATAATTGTGGCTAAAGAATGTGTGTGTTAGTTTTTTAGCACTTTCTTTTCCCGGAAAACTTTCTAAAAAATGATGACTTTACAAAGAAGGGTATTCTTTAACTGCTAAGGTAATTCATATTTTACACACATAAAAAATGATTATGATCTGAAGGATGTTTTGAAAGGCCGTAAGTGACAATGAAAATTCTTTGTCATTATTGGGCAAAAATCCAGTTGCGTCAAATATGTTTAAAATTAAAGAGTACAATAACTAACCGACATAGGTTGGCAGTTATCGTAAAATTTGTTGGAATGTTAGAGTCTAGTCACTAGTGGAAGGATGTACTACAAAATTTGTCGGATTGAAATTGCATTAGTTCTGCATAGAAATGCGCGTATTTGAGTTTGTCGCATTCACGTACGCGCATAGCTTTCTATCTCAAAAAATGTACACGCAATTGTATTGCTTAGCCTATAACGAACACTTTTAATTGAATTTTAAATAAATAAGCAGGTGTGATTTTATAATAAAATACTGACGATGGGGTGTTCAACTTTTGGTGCAATTTAATTTCAGTCGGCAGGAGCATTTCGCGTTAAGCATATAATTATCGTGCTCATCATTAACGCATAAAAGTATAGTTATGATCGCACGGGTTGAATTTCACAATGATTGTCGGTGCTGGGTTAGGATGCATAATGATAGCATTAAATTTGTCAACGAAAAGAATGATTGCTTAAATTTCTTATCTAGAATCTACTTAAGCAGAGCTTGTTATATATTGTTAAAAAAACGTGCGCCTTTTTATTTTGTATTTAAAACATATTTTTATTTTAATAAAATCACGCTTTAAATAATGTATGTGCCTGAAGCAACTCGTATTTACATTGTACATTGAAAACGAATACAATATACCTTTCGATAAAAGTTATAGCGAAAATGTTCAAAATGAGCATGAACATAATTATCGAGCTATCGCACACTATAAGTCAAAAGAATTTATGATGCTTTTTTTTGTATTTATTCATTTTTGAAATTCATTATATTTATTTATGATATATTGTAGAAATATAGTCAATAAGAGTTAAATTAAATAACATTTACAACTTCTTTGTGAATAAACCTCAGATTCGGCTAGTTTAAACATAATTAAACAAATAATAATTCGCTATCAATCTATTAGCAAACTACACAACTCGTCACCATCATGTGTACACAATCGAATAAAAATTATAACATAAAATCAGTGGAAAAAATAATTACAAATCAAATCGCCATTTATGTGCATGTAAAACTTTGTTGCTGCATTGCTCTACTTTTTCAGAATGCATTTTCAATCATTAGGGAGTGCAAAACGTACATGCACGGCTGTGTCTTACGCATATAAGGTGATCGCAGAAATCAGAACTGCATTTATAGGCATTTATCTCTTCAACAACATTTTGTGCAACTTTATGTGAGCGGAATATACATTCCAATCATGCGTGCGTTTTCCATTTTTAATTGCCTCATCTCCTTATATGTGATTCATATTATCGTAGTTTTTATTTTAAACAATTTATGTTTACAATATTTAATGGAGATGAAATTGATTCTCACAGCCATTTTTAATAGGAATTAAAATGGCTGCCTATTTTTTGGTTCGATTTAAGATTCAGTCAACTATTTAATAATAATAATTAAAAAGTGTGCGTGTTGGCAATCCTTACTCTTTATATATTAATATCAATTTTTTAAACGTTTTTAAAATTATGTATAAAATAATTTTTTTTAAATCATTATTTTTGAAGGCCTGTTACAATTAAATCATTAACATAGTTCAACATATATTAAATATGTACTTTCCACAGACTGTAAACACTTTAGGCGGGTCATTTGGATGTTGAGAACCAGTTCAGCGTGGTACAGGCCACGATAACCAACCGATGCTCTGCTATAAAATCGCGCCGCTATTTTTTTATTTTTATTTACAACCCTCTTTTTCTTCCTGCTTGACTTGTTTTTCTACATAATCGTTCTTGCGCTTTCTGGCAATTTGCAAGCCACTCAAAATCTGTGGTTGGCCATCTTTTTTTACAAAAAAATTCCTTCATTTTCTTATGTTCATTTTAACTAAAACCAGCGGGTACATTATTATACCCACCACACAACAGACAGCATAAAAATATTTCTTGAAAATGCCCCTATCTGAAGTCAGTGTGGACTATTGACAAAAAAAAAATCAGTTTAACAAGATATTTTATTTAAGTGTGCGCGGTCATGCGCGTTCACATTATAATGTTGTTACATCACGTAAAAAAGTTCAAGATTTTATTTCGCTTTTTTGATGGAAAGACGATTTATTATATCTCAATGTACTCGTTTTTCTGGGTCTTTACTTTAATTTCATCAGGTTTTTCTCTTCCGTGCGTGAGCTGCTTTTTGTTTGTCCATTTTATTTCATATACAATCAAGCTGGTCTTGTAAAAATTACAAAAACTCACATTAAAATATTAAAATACATGTCAGGTAATCGTTTGAAGATTTTCGGGCTGCCTTTCGGCCTCGCCCAATCAACTTAGTCTTCTTGAGTCGCACAAACGAAAAACAAAATTTCAACAGAAAATGCACTGAGTGTTGCAGTTGCTGGATGTACATTTTACAGTAATTATGGCAAGCGAAATTACCAGAATTTAAATTGCATACATCGATTCAGGTTGTTTTGGCGGAAAACATTGTTTTAAACTGGACAACCCATCAGGATAGGAAGTAAATGATATACCTCGAGATTTTAAATTGCTTGGCCACAGGGATTTTTTTTATATCTGTTTTTTGATTCACAATATTTATTGAAATTTAAATTTCTTAATAATATTTTAAGTATCTTTTTGTTTGAAAACTGTTTACCAGAGAAATTTGAAAAATTATGAATACAACAAATATTCTGATAACACTAAAAAACATTTAGTATTAAAAAGCTCGTAATTTATAGAATGTAGCGCTATGAAAAGTGGCATCACACCATACATTCTATCATTCATCGGGAAAATGGGAGTGAATATTTAGATTTCGCAAAATACTTAAAAATAGTACGCAGAAGTTATACTGTGAAAATGTGGAAAATATATTTGTAGACAAAAAACGATGAGCTGGCAGTTTCCCTCCGCAATTGTAGGAGTGCATGGGACTTATTTTAGATTTTATTGCTTAGGTTGCGTAAGTAGTTAGGATATAAATTACCGAAATATGCTAAATCTGTTCCATTCAAGCATTACGGGTCTGCCTGCCGCCGCCTTTGAATTTATGCGCTCTGTCTGAATTAAAATTTTAAAATTCATTCTACATGTCGCCAGCATATATAAAATTGCAGTTATGCGTTGCTTTTTCGACATAATTCACAGACTACTGACTAGTAGTATCTAGGAAAATCCATATCGGCTGCATGGCATAGATATGCAAAAAGGAGTCTCGAAACAATGGAGTGCCTATTACCATTCATTCCATATAGCTAACGTTGTATTAAGCAATCTCCATAAATTTTCATATTGAAATATGTGTCAATTTCGTGGAATATATATAAGAAATAGCGATAAATCTTAATGCAACAACCAAAAATGTCATAGGATCGAATACATATAACAACGCCGGCAATAGTTTCAATGCAAAATGTCAACGGCAAAATGGGCATTGCATGTATTGGGTTGCAGTGCATTAATCCACACCACATTTTTTCCGGCTATTCCATCTCCATCTCTGGCTCAGGTTGGTACGACTAGTATACATATATGTGCATTGTGCACTGTTTTCGTGTATGCACGATCTATCCATATTCAGTATTGTTATGTATACCTACATATATGTAATTCTCCGAATATTAAGAGTGCGCTGCGTTTTGCCTCACACAATTCCGCGGGGCGGCATGGCACGGCGAAGCGGTGGCCGGTGTTACAATTTACAAATCACGTTCGAACATTTATCATATGGGGACCATTTTACCTACCGGATCATAAATAACAATATTTGCCAATTAAAATTTGAAAAACGTGAATGCGGCCGGCGCAGGGTTTTCGTCGCTATGTGCTTACTAAGTATATACATATCCCAGTTCTGACTCCTGCGTGTTCTTTGCTTTGATGTGGTTTTATATCTATATTGATAAATATATAACCATATTTCATGTTTACTGTGAAATTTTTAGTATATAATGAATTGAGAAAAAAACGTAGAATCCTTATATTATACATATGTAATTTATGTACTTATTAGCCTTGTAAATTTGCAATCACATTAATTTGGTGATTTGCATTAAAAAAAATTGAATGAAAAACGACTATTTCCAAATGTATGTTTGATGATACTTGCAGTACATATAAAACATTTGAATATACGAGCAAGTGGGATTTTTTCCGTTTTGGTGATGCTCCATCGTGCGTGTCCTTGCAAAGCCAACAAATTCTTTTTATGTCGCTTTTTTAATTCACAGATAAATTCGAACAATTCAAAGCATTTTTTAATAAAAATATATTCACCATTACCGTTTTTAGCCGCCCAATCGTAATGTAACTCACCCTTTCTATATAACTTCATAAAATATACATTATATATTGAATTTTCTCTGAGCATAGAATGTCTCTATCTCTATCGCTTGTAAACGGGGAGGAACCCTTATTTTTATTGAGTTATATTTGATTGAGATTAGCTGAATTGGTATATTTCAAATCGAATTAATGCACCAGCAGCATTATTCCGCATTCTATGGTGCGACATTTAATCATATTATGCGACCGACAATACGTAATTTACAATTTTGAAGAAACACATCTCAGAATGCGTGCGTTACATTGAAGTCTGCACACGCATATTTGAAGTATATTATTTCCCGCAGTGGTAATTTTGTGTGGGGATGTTTCCAATCTATATACCACTACTAAATGATTAATATTCTCGCACTTTCGACATAAACATGTTATTGGTGTAGATTCACTTGCATTTTCCAACCCTCTCCACCAAAGTCTGTATGTGCACTTTGCACTGGCTGCTCTCCACTTGTTTATGGTTCACCATCAATCATTTATCACATTGGATTAGACTAATTGCACTTTTGACTTCCCTCACATCGTTCGATGTGAGTTTATGTTGTCGTCGTTTCGGTGCGGCCATTCTCCTCTCTCATTACGAGTTTATGAACGAAAGACGACCCCCAGTCGGCTATTTTATGCAATTTGATCACCTTCCTGAACTAACCCTGAGAGATTAATTATCTAAACTGCACCAATATGCAGTGTGAGTCAGTGTCGACTGGAGTAGCGTGAAAAGTGGGCGCTTGATTCGGAGTTGGGGACATTTAACGTGCAAATAGCTAGGGCTTAATGTTGAATTAAATATGTGACATGGCGAGGGTTCATGAGTTTATTATGCTGAAGGACAAACACGATTTTAAAATTATGTTTCAATACGCTTAACTGAGATGAGAATTCAATACGCATGGTGTGATTTTGAACAACCCCATTAAACTAATTTAATACAATAACATTAAGATTTATAAGCAACATTATTTCTTATGGCCAAAAATACGGTTTGACCACGTTTGCTAATTATTAATTAAGTTTTCCCAATAGAACACATTCGAAGATATTCCTCTACAACTGACTTAATTTGCATATAAAGTTATTATTCCCACTATACTACAGTTTTGCAGCAATAAGAACTTTCTCCAAATTATTCTTGTGGCTAACAATGCGAGCTTTGGCTGCATACACGATGGTGTGGTCCACGGTCTTTGTACTGTATTATTATAGCTGCATAAGGAAAATAATTTTCACTTTCCCATACACATTGAGAACAATTCATAGAGGAGTAATTGCATCTGTACAGAAGTTTCCTATTGTATCTTGTGCTAGTCTAATGCGGTTGAGCCTTAAATTTCGATATAATTTAACAAGAAACATGTATGCAGATTTATGTTTAATCCCTATTCAGCTGAATTTACATGGTAACATGGATTATTGTCGGTGGCAAGGGTATTTATTCAAGGGTGGTATATATTTTAATTACTTGTAAAGTATAATATTTGTTTAAAGAATATAACGATAATTTTAAAATATTTGCTTTGGTTAAAAGTCACTTTAAAATTTTGATAAGAGTCTATCTCCATACCTTGTAGAGTGTAGACGATATAATTCCCGCATATATTAGCAATGTACATATCGATAAAATGTCGCATATAGTAAATGTTGTGATTAAAAAATATTGTGTAAAAAACGACCAAACGATATGAACATGTAAAAAGCTCCACAAATAAAGTACGCTAAAAACTCGTGCACCGTTTATATACCGTTTTGCATTGTGTTTGGTCAGAGATCACGCGGTTGCATAATCCTAGTCGGCTATACAAATGCAAATACACACAAACAAGCAAACACATATTCTGTGGTATTGCACTTTTTTATGCATTGCTTTTGATGTCTGTTATGCACGTAATCAAATACGGATCACATTTACTGCGAGAGGCATAACATAAGAAATAGACGTAAAAACGAGAAAGCGTTTTCAAAGTGCACGAATCAATAGAATGTGTCATGTATGAATACGCTTAAAAGTTAAAACTATCCTCGTAAATTGTCAACACATTCTAAATTTGTGCTTGCCACTATTGGATATAAATCAAACGCAGTTGCAACTTTGTATAATTCTTGTTATTACATTATAAGACACCTGCACAGTGCACAGTGCACATGCATGTATCTCTAAGCGTTGTCAACAAAGACACTAAATGTAGCGTGTCATTTGCAGTTAATTTATAAGACGAAAACTAAATAGCATTTTGCTAATTAAGAAGTTTAAATGAATGGTCGATTTCTGTTTTTTTTTTGTTCGAGCACAAAACTAAACGACAATAAGAATTTTTAACTAAATCAAATGTTAAGGTAACACGATTTAAGTTTATGTAATTTACTAAAATGAAAAGTAAATGTCAGAAAATATGGTTTATTCCTTGTCTCTTTGGTAGGCAAAAATAGCTATTCCCTGTTTCACCTCTTAACGAAATACTGCAGCTTTACATTAAAATGTTGAATAACATTATGCTCTATTAGGATTTCATCTGAAAGTGTATATATTTTATGTACATTGTTTAACGTACATTTTATGCTTGAATTTGAAGAGCGAGTCGGATTAAATGGCAGCAAATTTATCATCGCTTGGCTGCTGTGTGTATGTCTTCCATCTTTGACTCGTTTTCTCCATTCGTATCACGTTTTGACTTCATAATTTATTTGAAAGGACAGCTTGAGGTATGCCTTAATGATGTGGCGAGATCCATTCCATATTATTTCTTGTATAATTCGTAGTTTCATTTTATAAACCAAAAACGACAAAGGCTTTTTGTGACGGAAATGCACATTATTCGCCATGTTGAGTTTCGTTCGCATGTATGGAAATGCCAGTAAGTACAAGTAAAATATTGAAAGAGTTTTAAAAATAATATCAGTAATGAATTAATTTAACAAAAAAACAGTGTCCTTGCAAGCAACGTCCAAGAATGTGTTTAATCTATCTACTCGTCACATATGTAGTTAGCTCAGCCTCAACGTATTTAATGGTGATGTGCAGTGATTTTATTATTACACGATCATGTTCTAAACAACTTGATCTATTCTCAATTCATGTCTATGGTGTTCTTGGGATTTATTAAGATGACCAACAACAATTAACTTTGGTTGAAGGATTGATTTCATTTTATGGCAAAACATCAGCACAACCCAACACGGACTGAAATGAATTGAAAATTTATTGTATTTCAAGTAGAAAATCACATTTCTGACGAATGTCGCATTATACTCTTCGAAGTGATCATTTTGCTTCTGTGATTTTTTTCAGCGCGCCTTCAACATAAGTACCACCATTTACTTTAGCCTCTGCAAAGCAAAGCAATCATCCACTCAATTTTATTTATACGCCTTTCTCGCATTTCGCAGTAGCTGCAATTTTGCCTTTGCAGTTTGCACACTTTTTCCGCGCGTCATTTATTTATCTTTATTCACTGTTTTTTGTTTTTTTTTGTTTCTGTGGTGCATGTGCCTTTTAAAAAATATTTTCCTTATAATGGTATATGTCTTTACTCTTTTTTCCGTACATTCTTTCGTACACATTGGTATATCCTCCGCGAAATGTCTCTGTTGTGCAGGAGCCGAGCGTCGCGTCGCGCCGAGTCGTTACAATCCAGCCCGTTTTCTTGCGTGTTTTGTGTGTATGCCTTCTCTTGATTATTCCTTTTTGTGCATCAATTTTTCGCAGTACGTTTAAACCCTTATGTTAGTTGTTCTTTTTTGCGCAAAAACCAATTATAAAACCAGTTCAGGATATATCGAAATGCATGATGCAAGGCAACACACCAACAACAACAACAACAACAACAAAAAAACAAACGCCGACGAGATGCGCGCGAGCGCAATCATACCCCGCTAGCGCCCGCCAGACATTTGTTTGTGTGCAACTAAACCGTGCATTGGGATATATGTAGCAAAAATGCATCTCAGAATCCCGCAGCATCCAGCTTAAATATATAAATAAATAAATAAAATTGCAATAAAAATGGCGAACATGTGAAACATTGCGGCGCATTACAACAACAACGAACCAAAAAAAGATGGAAAATGCATTGCACTGGAAAAACTGCAACACAAAATGTATAAGGAAATTAAAAGAGAATATATAAACATATAAAGAAATTATTTTCAATTGAACAATGTGCGAAGATTTCTTATGGACCCATGTAAAGGCTTGATTTTCTATATAATGTGCTCTGTATGTTTGGGAGACAACATGCATTCAATCGATATATGTTTCTGCTGGGTAGGAGAAAAAGCGTGTGGTGTACACTTATTTATACATATATGGTTCTAAAAATGTTTAAATTGAAGAAGAATCTCAGAAAACAAGTCAAAACAGAGTGTAGAAAGCGATATTAAATAAATAAAAATCCATTGGAAATGAATGTGCTAGCAGAAACACATATAATAATATTAGAGTCACCGTTTTTTATGGGAGTTGTTGTTTTTGTCTCCTTATTTGCTTCGAGTTCATTTCCAGCAAAATGTCGCTTAGCTTTATGTTGTATAAATTGAATCTTTCGTTCACCTCGCATTTTGAGAGGCTTCCACACTTTCTTGCTATACAATGTTGCAATCTAAAAATCGGATACATTGTGCAGTTTCAGTCGCGAAGTTTTACAAATTTTTGGACTTATTCTCAAATAAAGGACACAATATTTCATACATGGGCGCAAAAAGTCGTTTATTTACTATAGAGGTCAATTAACCCCCCGTTAAAACACTACATGCACATTGCACACGACAACGTTTAATTGATTTTTGTGTAAACAACAACATAATGCAAAAGCCGTGCCTAATCAGAACTTTATCAGCACACTCAGATTACCCTTTTCCCTTTTCCATCATCTTCTTGTAGATTTCCTTCATTGAAGCGTATGTTTAGCTAAAAGTTTTACTTTGCCGTTTGCATTTTTTGTGTTTGCCGTTCAAGTGCGCTCGCCTTTTGCCACGAACTGCACTTTCTTGATTTAAATTGCACTAGCTGACTTGGTGGCATCAAATTTACATATTCCTTAACTCACCGTATGCACACACTCATGAGCACACGTTGTAAAGTTGAGCAAGCTCTCGCCTCGTTAGAGGTAAGTCCACACGGTGCACAGTGCACAAGCGACAAAGATAGCTATTGTAGTTAGTAGACTTAGAGTGCAGACTTTGGAAGGATATAAATCGGCGGTGTACGCTTGTTTGCCGCGTCTATGCAACGAGAAGAAATCCAAAAACGACTTCCTCAATTGTTGTTTAACGTATCTGATTTTGGAATAAATTTTGTGTCTCCTTGATCGAATGCATATGCACAATGTTGTATATAGTTTTTAGCTTTCTTTCCGATTTCATAGAAGGTTCTTTTTATTTTATATATATATTTATGTTTATTGTGCTTTAACGGTTCTAAAAAGTTTCGAGAAAAAAAAAACTTCAGTTTTTTTAAATGAATAAGGATGGTGAGAGTATTTTCAAAATATTGTCATCTGTTAAAAAATATTGCATTGACATTTTTGCTTCTTATATTTAAAATTTACACGATGCATTTCCATAGAACAAAATACACAGTGCATATAAATTAGTATTTGAACACAGAAAAGGCCGCAGCAAGCATCACGCACAATCTAAGCAATGTTAATTATTGGTCTCGTCTTTAAATTCTTGCCAGATACCCATGAATAAGACTAAACTCGCAATTCAGATAGATACCTGAACTAATTCAAGAATTTGCGCTCTTAAATGCTGCACAAACGAATAATGTTTTCTATATCATTTAAAAATCCATCTTGTTGTGGCCATAAATATGTTTTCAATGTACTTTGCGTTTTGTTTTATTCTCCACACCTTATACACCAGCAATGGCGATGTCCATCCTGCTGCCTGCATGCACCGAAAACCAGTCTTGAAGACTCCGCGAAGTGTACGGTGTACACTGCCTGGGTGGATACTCTATATGTTGTGTGATAGCCTCTCCGCCACATTAAATTGACGTAGCTGAACTTAAGCGCTCGCACTGGTGTGGCGCGATTTCATTTCGCGAATTTTACCGTGTTGTTTGTACCTGGTGACTCTTCATCATTTTCTTGTCGTTTTCCATCAATTTTTGTTGCTACGCCATTTCATCTTGTGCGCCAGTGTGAGCTGGTGTTCAGTGCCCGCCACTTGGCTGATGGGGCGGGTAGGGGAGCCATTGTGCTAAAGCGCGAATCGGCGGATTCCACTTATAATCGAACATACAGCGCTATATATAATATGCATGGAAAACGATTTCAGGGCAGGCAAATATAATTGGAAGAGTTGATGAAAGAGGAGGGGAAATGTGCATCAAGTACATGTAACTTTAATTCCATTATCTGTTCGCTCCCTGAGGCTATTTATTAAATCATTAAAAACCATTAAGTAATTTATGGGGCAGTGCATATCGCGGTGCAACTACAACGCGCATTTATGTGCATGCACTCGTCGGTATATATGGAAATTCTCTGTTATATTGAGCTTGGGGAATAGTTTGTTTATATGAAATTGAATCTGCGGAATCGGAAGAGATGCTTTTATTCGTTCCCCTTGAAATTTGACTTGCAAAAAAATTATAAGGTCCATAACTTAATGTATTTTCGGTGTCTCCGGCCCAGCAATCACGCCATTTTCTGAGCCTCAAACGTCTTATCAGAAATGGTAATTTTTGAGACTGTTTACTGCGGTAAACAAATGCAAGCATAGAGAGGGGCGCAAATTCCGCTGGCAAATGAACATAATGCAGTCGGTGTGCATGCAATTATTCTACTTTGCACAGTCTGGAAAATTGATTGAGGAACAATTTATCGTGGAGCGCATCTTGCACGCTATAATTATTTAGAAATTAATTAAATTGTCGTAAACAATTGTTTGCTCATTGTCTTCAAGCGATTGGTGGCCTTTATATATATATATATATGGTATATGGATGTACATAAGTATATTGGCTTTAATTGAAAATTTCACTGAAAGCAAAATCAAATTTAAATTTTAATTGAATTCAATTATAAACAGACTGCACATTATACAGATGTACAAGAAGAGGGGAGTGTAATCAGCAATAATATGTATATACGTCTCGCCGATTGTTGCATTCATCATGCACCAAGATGATCTTAAATTAATCGCTTGCCGTGGTCGAGTTTATGTATACATTTATATACGTGTAACAGTTCATTGGAATATTTAAATAATAGCTTAAGGCGGTCAAGTAGTACAAGTAGTATGGAAAATTATCGTATCGTCATTAATCAAAAACACAATTGATTTTGACATGTAGTCCACACTCGTTGTACACATCTAAAGATTCGCGCAAAATTGCCTCTGTAAAATGATCATGAATCGAATAGTAATATATGTTGTAGAATTTTAAGGTGTATTGAAATGGCTAGTAAAATTCTACCTCCACCTGTTGCAACTTGCAACCTTCACATGCACATTCGTTAATGCATTGTTTTTGCAAGTGCAGTTTTTTATGGCTATTGTAATTTGTATCATAAAAAAGGAAAGTCTCCTTTGATGGACACTAACTTTCTATTCTCGACAATAAAATGTTGTACTAAATTTTAATAAAATATGAATAGAGAAAGTCAAGAACATTAGGGCCACTTTTAGTCTAAGGGATGCGATACTGAAAAGGATACACAAAAGGAGAAACAGAATGTAAACATTTATGCAAAGAAATGTCCTACCGTCCAATAGAAATATGACAAAAGAAGCGTGTAACGTGTTTATGGATATGTCATATTTTTTGCGTTGTCTTTAGAATTTTTTTGTTGAAAATTAGCAACTTTCACCTTAATTCATTCTTTTTTTGGTTGAGTCATTCCCACAATATAAGAATTGTAGGGACTGAAGAAACGAGTGCTGAGTGTATTTTAGTTCTACGACTTACATGCTTCTGGTCGGTCCTTCTTAAATTTAGGAAACAATTTTAGCGTCGATTTTCAGTGCTACTTGAAGCGGTTGCTCACCAATCGAATTGGGTTTGGTAGGATTTTCATATCCGCTCTCACATGCCTAATTCGTAGGCTAATAGCCATATTTATGAAGCCAACATGGACAAATGTGATAACACGCATTAAAATGATTCTCTCTGCATGTGTGAATTTAATTATTTGTGACTATAAATCTATCTTTATTTGCGTTAGTGTATGCGTATGTGAGTGCTTTGTACGTGGATTGCAGTATTAAATAAAATATGTGTACCTATATACACACATCTATTGCTAAGTTTATGCATATTATAATGCTTTTATGTTACTGATGTATGTTATGCTAATACTCACATTGAAAACACATTAACATTTATTAATTTTTATGTGTTTAATGGATATAAATTATTAAATATATGTGCTTTTATCGTCCGCTTTTAATCATACAACTATATAACATATATGTATATATATAAATGTGTTTGTTTAAATGTTATGAGTGTGTTTCGACCGATATTTGTAATTTTAATTGAGTGTTTCTGTTTATCTTTTCTAGGTGAGTGCAATCCTGATAATTATCTTTATAATAAAGATGGTTGATGTATATTTACCTTACTTGTTGTTGCGGTAACCGTGAGTAATAGTTTTTAAGATTTATCGAAACTCATATTTGGGTTTCGTCTCATTCAGCGATTCATTATCTTTAAGTACAAACATTATGATTTCAACTTGCGAGAACGATTCTTTCGAAAATAAGCTTTTGAAAAAATTTCATTCAATCATTCTAGAGCATTTGTTTATGCTCAATAAATTGGATTCGTGAATCAATCTAGCAAAAATCTCGTACACGCTTTTATCTTTATTAAACCTCCGATCTGTAAACAATCAACTGAATTACATTCAACTGCTCTACAAATGGCCCAATGTCTTTTAGTACATGCTTTGCGTTATTATGAAAGTGTTTCAATAGACGAAACGCAAGTTGTGTTTCTCCCTATATCAGAACCACCACAACACCAAGAGTATATAAAATTTAAAAAAGCCACAACATTTATCACAATAAATGCAAGAAAGAAAAAAAAATATTTATAAGATGAAGGCGCTAAGTTAAAAGGGCGAGCTATTTTGAATATAAAGTACACACTAGTGCGAAGATGTTGAATGAAAACGAGTAGGCAATAAAACAAGAGGCAAGTTAGGAGAGTTAAGTAAGTAGAAAAAAAATTTAAAACGAAATGTGTACACAAAGTGAATAACATTATCTAGTCCACCATGAGTGGCGGTGGTTGTGTATTAGAAATTGGGTAAAATGGGTGTGAAATGAAGGAGCTTGTTAAAGGAAAAGAGAAAGTTGGTCGCTTCTCTCAGAATGATATGTGTACTTGAAACTTTTAAAATTATATTCATGTATACTTGCTGTTGCTGTCCCTTGAGCGACACAAAATATTCTGTTTTATATGACTTGTGAAAGCAATTGGGGGACAATTTATAAAGTGTCCATTGCACGACAGTACAATGTACATCCCTCTTGTCACGCATTTTTAATTTCATTCCCATGGAGTACACGTACTTAAATTCAATTTTCTTATACATATATTATAATTTTGAATAATACCAATAAACACGAGATTAAATAATTACCATTGCCACCTTGAAGACAAAATAAAATCAATTTCATTACCGCCTGTGCAATGGTAATAAAAATGGGGAGGGGGTTTCGTTCTACATTCATTATTTATGTAAAATACATCCATAATTCTCTAAGAATTCAAAGTTACAATTTATCTTCAAGAAAATCCATGAAATTGTGTACTCTATAGTTTAAGATAAAGAGACCCATGCTATATCACACACAAAAAGCATTGTATATTCGTATCATGCCCCACCACATAGAACATATCAGCATTGGGGGTACACAAAGGAGTATAATACGAGAAGCTCTTGTCACCGTAAATATTTTCCCGTGTGGCAGCCGGAAAATTCATTTCGTTTTGCTATAGATCACCCTATTTTTATCTCCTCTGACACTTCATTTTATATGAACGCTAACTGTGTGTGCGTGTACTTTTCTTTCAAGATTTGGTGTATACATATATATGTATGAAACAAAAGTGAAAAATATGTATTAAGACGTACCCGGGAAATGTCTAATATTTTTGTTTATGTGGTTGAGCGACAAACGGGCAGACTCGCAGACTTCACAATGTATATAGCCAAAATACCCTGGAAAACAAATAAGTCTCCAATATAGAAATAAAACGGAGATCAGGGCCAAAAATATATATTATTCTATCATATATAGAGACCAAAAGTTATGTTAATTTTATGTTTTGGAATATTTACTTGGCTTTTTCTGCATTTTTTGAGTATTTCGTATGGTAAGAAGCACATTCAACCCCTAGTTGTGTGTGCATACTGTTTCATTTTAATATTTCCTCATTCGAGCTAAATATTTCCCCAATGGCACACTTTCAGATCATGCTCTAATTTTTAGTTTATATGTTATAACCGTATATGTGAGGGTATCAATCGGTCAGATTTGGTCGAGTGAATGCTTCGTGAATGTTTCTGTTAATTTTTTCAACGTTCCATTAACAATGTAATTAAACTTACCTCATCTCATGCATACAAATTGTAAACTACAGACTTTTCCTAGAGGCCAGTTTTATTGTCTCTCAATAGCATTCCGCTAAATAAAACACTCCGTTTTGCCTTATCATGTTAATGAATTGTAAGGAACATATGCCATTTAGGATTGTTTAAATAATTGTTCCAGTGACCAGATGCGAATCGCTCTTTGACTTTAATCTAGAGGGCAGATGATAAAGCAAGATTGTAAAGATGAAAACCAAGAGTCAATTCTATCGTTTCAGTAATACTTGAATGTGAAAGACAAAAACACATACAACATTATGTACATCCGCATCCACCCACAGTACCAAAGTTGTGTGAAGAATCTCTTGGACAGAATGGCGACAATATTTTCTTGAAGATAAAATCACCGACAAAAATAATGTTAGCAATGTGCTCCTGCATTTGGTGCGTATTATTGTCACAACTCACAACCCACTCCATCCCTTATTCTGCGTGACGAATGGCCGGCATCGTTTCCGTATTGTCGGGTTACATGTTTAAATGAACAAGCAACTGTTTTATGAAACGCTTATTCGCGGGAGCCTTGTACACGCCGACTGATTAATAGACAAATGGTCTCTGGCAGGAAACACTTGTCACCATTTTGTGTAACAGACAAATCAAAGAGAAGGGCGACCCTTCCTGCGCGCCTTTGCGAGGACTCTTTTAATTACGAAACTATTTGGGAAATTCCATGGAGTTTTGCAAGTCAATTCAACATAAAATACTCGTACTAATAATTACGCACCCTCTTTTTGAAGCCCACATATAACACTTGTGTCTTGTGGTGCGTGTGCTGAGCAACGCTTAATATCTGGAATGTCCACTGGTGTAAAAGAAACTCACATCTATTGTTACCCTCCTTAATTTCGAATGTACTGAAATTGCTGCATGCAAAGCCTTTCCTAAGGAAAGCTATTTATACCGATAGACGACAGAGCTCTTCAATTCGAAAAACAATAATGATAGCAGTAATATTTCACTCCATCGTCCGCCGCCATTTTCGGCATGTACATATTATTATGTCAATATATATGGTGCATGGCAAAAAAAATGAGGAATGAGGATGGAAAACGAACGTGACCTTCGTATTTTATTTGAAATCAGACAAATCCCCCTCACATGTGTCCTGTGAAAGTTTTCATCTTTTCTTCAGTAACCCCCACTTTGGCTCACGTCGCGTCGCGTCGCATCGCATAGTATTGCAGAGGTATAAGGGATGGCACATATTCTATATTTATCATTTCACATATTTTACACATCGTTCTTTTTTTTTATCCCGCATTGAGCGTCTTTATCTGCCATGGAATATTCCGGTACAAGGGTTGAGCATATTGTATTAGGGATGGCAATATACTCATAAATGCGCGATTTAAAGTTAAATATAGTTATAGATATAAATGATGTGTCAGCATACTTAAGTTGGGTTAGGATCTTCAGTGTGCGCGCGGTTTTAAACATATTCCCCTTTTTCTATAACTTAATATCTCAATAAATAGGCGTTCAAAGATTGCAATGTTTAACAGACGAGTATATCACATTGCATTTTTTATTATTTCATTGAAAAAGAAAAGTTTTCATCTGCAATTTATTTATTTTTTTAATCTTATTATGTGCTTGGTTGATTTTTTATATAAAAGTGTGCCGAAGCAATCAAAGTTAATTTTTAAAACCATAAAGATCCACATATCAAGTCAATTAAATGAGTCGAGGTTAATATCCATTAGGCAATTACTTTTATGGTTTTACAATAAAGCAATGAATTCATAAATATTTTCACCCTTTTGCTATCTGTCTGGTCCCAAAGCATTTGTCACGAAATAATTCGCAATAAAACAATATAGAGACGCTTTTAAATTAAATAAATTGGAGATGAGCATAAAGTCATACACATCCAAGCATGAATATAAATGTACATGTATACACATATTATTGCAGATTGCTGCACATGTAATATGTATTTATTCCAGAGAAGCAGCGCAGTTTTCATCTCCATCGTCGGCATGTCCATACAATCTGCAAATCCTTTCTGCAAGTTTCTTCCTCTTTTAATTTTATTCTACATAAAATTGCGTCCCGACTGATATATAGACGTCATATTTTATGCGAACTAAAGCAATTTGGCACCGAAAAAATATCTTTATAAAGTATACACGCTGGCATATACTTCTATTGGCGAGGCTGTGTTGAGGGTGGTATTTCGTGGTGGATGGTGTGGTTGGGGATAGAGATGAATAGTTTTGTTATATACGAGTATATGTGCATAATGCTGCAGTATCAAGTTTTTCTGTATAAAAACGCAACGAATGTTTATTTTGATTTAGAAATTTGCACTATTTATGGTTTATGTGTATAGGCAATAGAGAACATTATCTGTACAACTAAATTCACACCCCATTTCTAGCCCACCCACATTGTAGTTTACGTAGTCCACTCTACAGAGTATGAAGCTTTGGGCTTCAAAAAGTCCAGTCGATTGTCTCTCCACCCATAAAATTTGATGGGCAATTTTTTGGCCATAGATTGAACGCTGCTGCTGCCTTTTTCAATGTTGTCTATTTTTTTTTGCATTTTTTTATTGTTCCTACCATTCTAACTGGTACTCGTTGTTGTTTTGCCATTATATTGACGTTATTATATGTGTATATATGAGTATATGACATTGTAAGTGGCAAAGTGCATAACATTCCTCATCCCCCGAAGGCAAAACGACGCCATTAAGATTAAATATATCTCTCTTTTAATGGAAGCTTAACTCGTCTTTTTTCTCGCTTGTGTGTTGGGATTTAGGTTATAACTTGTATGTATCCTATAGTTTGGGGATAACAGAAAGAATTACTCGATATATAAGGGTATATATATTTTTGCACTCGTATATGCGATCGCACATATGGGCGCTCTTTGATTCATATGCGCTTATGGCATTTTGCCGCGTTTTGTGGTCGTGCCAAATTCAAGTGGTCGACTTCCATAATTTTTCATTGGCAAAACTGTTCGCTATGGTATTTTTGTGTTGTTTGTTGTTTGATAAAATGTTTAATATAAAAAAAAAAGTTAAGTCCGGATATGTACTTTAAATATATGCTCTTTCTTAAACTCTAAATGAAATCAGTCATCGCACGTAATGTATTAAAATATGCTACACATTCTCTGTGGATTCGCATATATAGACGCAGTATGTATATATCTGATATGTGATTGTTGTTTAGAATGAAACCGTTTACATAAATCGTTCGATTGCAGATTGTGAGCGATTTGTGAAAAACAAACGACCAGAAGTTGGCAAAATAAATACATATAAAAAAGGTTTCCCACTTAATGCATAATACATCAACCAGGGCAGAGGCAAAAGTCCCACCAACAATTCCGCCGCATTCGATTCTTATTCCGCTTCCATGTCACAGAGCTTTAGCTTCATCTCCCCTCGATCAGCGGGTCGTTGTTTCTGAATGTGCTACGAACGATTTCATTGCGCAAACATATGAAGAAAATTTTATTTAAATGTATTCAATTGAGAGTTTTTCTTATGAAGCGCAACTAAAGCAATAAGGAAAAGAATACTTCTTCATATTTTAAGGGGAGACGTATGTTGCAGACTGCAGTGGGCTGCTTCTGCCATTTTCTATATATATTATACTGTGTGTCGCCTTATTGTTTAGGTGTCTCTTTTTTCCACTCGTTCCTTTCGTGCCGTTTGTATTTCCTTTTTAGATTGTTGCTTGTCGAAAGCGGTTATACAGAAATTAAACAGAAACCACTAAAATAAGAAGCACGACTTGACTTTAAGCAACAGAAAAAAGTTTTACTCGCAATTCCATAGGGGAAGAATGAGCAAAAAGCATACGTAAAATAACTATACCTATATATTTATAGAGAGTTAGTACGAAAATTGTGCAACATCTTAAAAGGAAATCGGGTTGGAAAACCTTTTCTTAAGATTGTTGCATTGTTAAAGCGTGGCGATGAAAAAATATATATACTTGCAAGTGTTTTCTTTTTATATATTTCACAAGAAAAAGACTGATCATTGATACATCCTGAATTTCATTGAAAATACAATTTAATACACAATCATAAAAATTAAAAAATTAAAACATAATTAAATTAGAATCAATCGCAAACATAAACAACTTTGTGTGCATTAAATGCATGTTACCCTTGAATTAAAAAATCAAAGATGCTAATTTCAGCTGCATCATGTTGTTGTTTTCACACATTCAGTTACAAAGCATATACATGTTGGAGTGCATGCTGCACCGTGTTCGTCTATACATGAAAAAGGCAAGGAGCATAGAATATAATATATCATATTGCCATGAGAGTTCCAATGATTTATATTGTGACAAAAGGTGTGGTTTTCCCTACCTAAACGAAATCCGACTTAATACTGTTTTCATTTTGTTTCGTTTGCAGCATCTTGCAGTCATAGATAAATTCTAATTTGTTTCTGGTGGTCTTTACGAAGCGTTTAATTACAAAACAAAAATCATACACAATTTATAAATTATTGTTAATATTTTCATGAGTTTATAAGTTATTTTCTGTTTAAAATTCCAGTAGTATTTAAAAAAAACGCTTTGATTCTATCAAGATTTATTCCTTTTACCAATTTAAGAGTGTCTATTTAAAATAAAAGACCACCCAAGAAGATTTGTTTTATAAGCACAGTTATTGGGTCTTTTTAACATATTCCACCATATTTGTACGGTCTACCGGTGTGTACTCTCTAACCTAAACGGCAGAAACTGGCGATGTGACTTTACACTCACCCATTTATGCTTATACAATTATACATACAATACAACATGTATAGCTAAACATATCACAGCACTCAGGTCTCAGCCATTTGAACAGAGTGCTAAACAAATGGCGAATCAGCGAGTGAAAGGGAACGAGAGAGTGATACAATAAATCTATAAACATGTGGAATAGAGGAAGATAGTAAAACTGACTTTAATGGCTTCCGAAATAAAAAGAGAATTGCCAAGATGAGGGAGATGGATGATTTGTCTTCTTATAATACGCGTTTTTGATTTCATTTCATTCACACATGCCTTCATTAAATGATATAATTTGAATGGTGGGAGTTTGGATAGGTAGATTTTTGCTTTCTTGGAGGCAGGAGTAAACCAAAAAAGATGTATATGCAGATCTTAATGGCCGGCACATACATTAACTGAGATTTTAAATGGATGAATGGCTACTGTTTTGATCTCTTCCTCATAAAAAAGATAATATTTTAGTTTAGAAGTTCTCAAATAAATATCCAAAATGAACCGTTAAATTATTAGATAAAATTCGTTTATAATAAATTAACAGCAACCATTATTGGTCGGTTTAATGGCTTGGTGGATGACAAATTTCTTATTTAAATTGTCGGAAAAGTTGAAAAAGAGTCAGCCTCCTAAAATATTGATAAACTTATCATTTAAAGAGAAATTTAGAGATCATAAGAAGCCATTAACTTTTTTTCATTATCATTTTTTTTACTTTAAGTAAATGATTTAATTATATACGCAATTCATAAACTATGTTAAGGGATGGACGAGTTTAAGTGCTTTTTACAAAAATCTGCTGCATGTTGCCGCAGCTGACATTTAAGCCAAGTGCCACTTGGCGAAATATTGTTAATTACCATCCATAAAACACTCAAGAAGCAATTAAATTAGTTCTCTTTTGTGTTTTTCGAGTTAAGCAATTAAATCAAGACAAATAATTTACCCTTTTCCTTAGTGGGTTTATAATGAAATCGAATAAATTATGGGTTTCCCCTGTTTAATCCTAAAGTTTGTCGCTTTCTATATATCCTGCATTTATCGTTTATATATTTTTGTTATTTTGATTTTAAATGTTTAACTTACTGTTATACCATGTCTTATATATTTGTTATCTTCTGAAAAAAAAGTAATAGCTTATTATCGCAAACATTGTTTACGTACTTTTGCTAATGTATTTGGTTTTATTTCAATTGCATATAATATATAGTAAAAAAAAAAACCCAACATTATTCACCCAGCCTCTTTGCTTTTTGAATCATGAATTGTGAACAATAAAAGTGCCAAACTATTTCAAACTCAATTTAAGCTCCAACCAACTCTTCTCTCAATTTATTCCCCGCGTTTGTTTGTGTGGAGTGGTTGTAGATTGATGCCACATTCCCTTTCTATATGCATAAACCCGTACATTACCCAGCCAAAGGAAGATGCTAAAATAAAGGGCGTGTAAAACCCTATGGATATAAATAAAGTTTATATTGTTGTGTAACATCATAAAACGATTTGTCATTCAAATTGTAATAGAAAATATAAAAAAAAGGCAAAAGTTGCAGCAACGCCAAAGTGTGGGCGCGAAATGGTATGTGCTGTGTACTAAATGTTATCAGATGGGAAAAAACACACACTCTCGTGCAGAAAACACACCGCGTTTGTGCAGAAGCATGTAGGGCTTGAAGGGTGCAGGAAGTGCGAGTTGCGAATGAATGTACACAGGCAAGTGGATGCGAATAATGAAGGCAAAGTGAGAGAGAAATGAGTTTTATATGGGATTTACGAGCCGAAAAAAAACCCAGTTAGATGGACGACACTCTAAATTAAGGGATGACCGTGTCGGAAACTTTACAAAAAAAAACGTCACAGTGCGTATATTTGGTATTAAATGAGGTTTTGATGAGATATTGAATTATTATTTAAATTTTTACATATAAATTCGGTATTTATGAATAATATATTTTTCTTAAACACTTCTGAAATTCGCTATAATTACGTGAAAAGCTCACTCCCTCAACCACACACTTGCACAAATATACTCGTAAAGCACGACGGTCTAAAGTCCATTCGCAAATATTGTATGGGGAGAGAGGATAAGACGTGACCATAAATGAATGCCGTCACATATTTTCACGGAAATAAATAAATCCTCGCTCAGTTATAATACCGTCCATAAATTTTCTTCACTTTTTTTTCTTTACCATGGTATTTTCCTCTCCACCCCAACCCTGCAAAGTCGGCATTTTGTGCAGACATACTGGTACCACCCTGGTTTCATTTAATTCGCTCTTATTATATTATGTGAGCTATAGTAACTGTTACATATACTGAGCTTCTTATATTTAAACACGCGCTCTTTTGCATGTGGCTCTGACGCTTTCAGTGTGAACTACGAATGCATTGCTAAAAGAAAACCCCTATTTATATGTGTATAAATAAAACAGGCTGCAAAAGAATTTTCTCGCAGCGCAGCGGTGCGATATCGATAAGGTATGGATTGAAAATAAAACCATAATCGGCAAAAATAAATGCTTTATTTAGAATCGGATTAGCCATTGGATATTGCATAAGGCTCGAAAACATTTGATTTAATTTTTAATTGGAAATTCATTGAGATTTAATTGAATTTCGTATGTTTTTTAAATGGTTCGATTTATGGTGTCATTAATTAACTAATTCCATTAAGTCAATGTTCAATTAAATACAATCTTACGACGCAACTGTCCTTTAAAATACACTTGCTCGATTGCATCTTTACCACAACAAGTTGGAACCGCACATGCACCCTTTAGAATTAAACTTATACAACAAATGGTTGTCTGTAAATCTATATACAAATTCAAGTACTGCACATAAGGGGTTATGTAATTTACTATCAGCAATTACCAGACAATGAATTGATATTCAAACCGCCTGACTTAATCTTCTTCTACATTGTTTATTGTATGCGTTTGGAATAAAAAACAGTTGCACATAGCAGCTAGTGCCGGATATATTTTTATGTACAAAACAGAGATGTTCTGGTGTGCTGAATTTCTTAGGATTTGCCATAAGGAATGATAAATTGTTGTGTGAAGCCAAGAAGGAAGCTAACATGTATAGACAAAATGAATGTGCTTTAATTTGCAAATATAAACCATTGGGTGAAAAACGAAATCAAAGTTTTGCTTCGCAGCGTTTGTGTGCATATAAGGGTTGGTTTTCAGTGTTTTTTTTTCCTAAGCGCTAAATGTTTGAATTTCGTATAAGCTTTGGCACAGGACTTCACTGAAATACCTGCTTAGGGCTTTAAGCTATTTTTGAATGCATTTTAAGCCGATGTCATAATATATAATGACCGTAGAAGACGGCACTTGCTACATACGTCTAGCTATACCGCACATAACCTTTGACAACCTTCTTGTTTGCATTTGCATATGTGGACAGTTTTTGTGTGCGACTATGTTAGTTCTTTATATATGCATTTATGTATACATAATATATATATGCGAGTAGTCAGCTCTAGGTTCTTATACACGTTTGCACATTTACAGTCGTCATTGCATTCAGCCCGTTTCCCCCTGCGCTTAAGATGAGACAGTTCGCTGTGAAACTTCCAAATGAAAAAGTTGTTTTTTTGTACAAGAAAGTTGCAAGAAATCATGGAGCAAAAGCGTCTTCCACATGCTGACTTAAAATGCACCCTTAAAATGCGCATGAATTTCAATTGCTCTGTTTGTGCACAGTGCACACACAAGACTTCTTCAGCGCAAAAAAGCGCTGCTCCCGGCCGCACTACTTTCGCATTCTTTGGAAATTTCTGTGCACATATAGTGCATCCAAAAACGAGCTGAAATGCAAATGGATTTATGTGCAAGGGGCGTTTAGCTACCCCGTCCTCTCGCTAGTTCTTCACAAAACCGTCCAAACCTCAAACTGGATTTATTTGTTTACTTTGATAGCAGCGCCAAGACATTTACATTTTTGTTGCTTTTTTGCGCTTGCGAAACGTATGCCCACATATCTTGTATAATGCGGCTGGGTATTTTAATTCTTATCAAATAGGTCCAACAAATGTAAAACTGGTAATGCTTTAAATTGTGTAATTGTATTGAAGCACTCCTAAAGCGGGTCGTATATACATCCAAAAAGTTTAATTGTGGGATACCAACCAGGAGGCAAATATAAACTTTCGCGGCAACTAAATGCCTTTTCATGTACGATGTGGTATATATATATGTATATCAACTATGCAAGTGTATAGATTTTGTATATGAGCAGTTGCGGTTCCCTCTTTTAATGGTTAAATTAAACCCTTCCTTATTATGAAATTCTTAAAATACCAAATTTAATTTGGTTCGTCCGCAATTTTTCGGCAAATTACAAAAAGATATCTTCACATACAGTCGTGCATGTGTATTGTGCACATAATGTGGTGGAATTTCAGTTTAAAAAAAAAACGTAAATAAAAAATATAAAATATAAAGTCAAGATAATAAAGAAAACCCCGCCAAGAAGTGAATCGATTTCTGATTGTCTTCATACATTCTTCTTTCCAATTCATGCACATTTTTCTGGTAAAGCTTTTAACCGTACACTGAAAAAGTAACGAAACAAGAACAAAAACTTCAACACGAATATAATATAATGAAAAAGGGCACACACAAAATATACGAAAAGATTTGTTTGTGTATGAAATATAAGTGGAGGTTGCTTTTAGAATCACGATTTAACATCGTTATTCTTTTTCTTGACTTTAAGTTTGTGTCCATGATATAAATGTTATTATATGTCTCTCTGTCGCCTGAACCTACAGCCATGCTCTTTAAAATATATAAACAGCTGCGCGATTTTCTCTAAATATGCATGCAAAAATTCACAAGATTGCCACACTAAGGAGTCAGAAAACGGTCGACTCACCAAATGAAACAACCAAGAAAACTCTATATGTGCATGCCTTAATGGAGATCAATATCAATTCAATGTGAATGCTACATATACTCATATAGCCATTATACGGTGCCCACTTAAAGGCGTCTATCAATCACATGCATCTTCAGCATACACTATTCAGTGTTTGTCGTTCTTATGAGGCAGCTTCCTATCATAAATTAATTGGCTTCCTATATCGACACCTCTGATGCTTTTCTTGCACTATATATTTGGTTAGTTGTGGATGCATATCCCATTTATTATTCCCGCTGCACTTTCACATTGCAATATCGCCTGATGCATTGTGCAGCATAACCTTTTGTATCCCATACAGTGCATAGAGGCATAGTGGGGGAAATGCAATTTCGAAAACTTGAATCCGCCTGTATAATCTTCCGGTCAATGGTGACACTATAAATTTTGATGCTGCCGCACATTCTCCACTAGCATACAATGGGGCAGTTCCCATATGCATTTATGCTTCACTTCTGCGTATACATTACAAATATATAATATGCAAGTGTGGATACTGTGTAGCATAAGATCCACAGTGATTAAGTGTATAGCAACAGTCCTTGCTGGAGGAGGTATACAATTTAATTGAACGGAATATGCCAATTTGATGCACTCGACTCGTGCTTATTAAGTACGCCATATACTCCTGTTTCACATAGACGAGATGTGTATATGGTATAGATTTCGTTAAAATTCACACCTCCAACATGCCATCAAAGCGTCAACGTTTGCGGCAACGGGTAATTACGACGAAAGAAGTTTCATATATCAAATTGTGCAATAGGATATTAATTAACTTATCGTATTCATGCATCATTATCGCGTATTTGCTTCTGCAATCTTTCACAACATTATGACGCTCTGCTTTGAAGGGGTTATATTATGCACGGATATGAGATTAGTTATAAGTGCATAAGCTTGAACTGCATTTACAAGCACATGGGCACGTGGAGATACTATATGGGCAAATGGCGGCGCGGCGCAGCAGCGGAACCACAAGGCACGGCATTCCTACTCCAACATAATGTGAATATGCGGCTGCTGGGACGTTGCGGAGGAGAGTCGGCAAAACCAACATACAGTGAGACAAAGAGGAATAAGCGTTAATCTTTCACAAATCCAAAGTATACTGTATTCGGTATTATGCGAATATTTATCAGATTTAACACCTAATATACAATAACTTTAATGCATACGAGTCCACCGTACACACATTTATAACAAATGCCGGCTTGATGGTTTAGTGTTAAGTGTAAACACACGTATGTGGGGCTGCGGACTGCGGAGTTCTGTGGTGCAAACGTTCTCGCATGAGCTTTTGTGCATGCCATGAAGATCTACATATAATTTGTGGCCGGCTTCGTGTGTGTGTGTGTGTGTTTGCATATGAGCACCTTTCGAGCGATCGCTTAAGCTTTGTCGTGCAATTTATGTTAGTTTTAACGAATGTCTTGATATTTTAATGAATTGGGTCGTTTAGATAAGATATCATTCAAGCAATTCATAAGTCTATTTCCCAATTAATAGTGCAGTTTTGAACGGAATGTCAGTGTTCACATAATTCTTCTGTATTGTTTCCAATTATTTGTTTTATGGGACATTGAAAATTGTGATTCATTCCTAATATATAATTTAAACAATTCTCAATGCGCTGATAAGGCCTTTGTAAGACATAACATTCGTAGAGAGTGTAGGCTCATAAGGTATTTATACCACGCCGTACATACACTCATAGCTGCATAGTCGTCACAGGCGTGTTGAATAAAACCACCCCCCTCGCTATCAACCAAAAAAAAAAAACCAAGTTATATAAAAGAGAACATTTGCTGTACATATAAATCATATTGGAGATGCCATAAAGATTTCGAGCTGAAATTATTACAGAAAAATTTATTACTTTCATCTTTTCAATTTCTTGTTTTTCTTGTACTCAACTGTTTCTCTTATTTTCCTCAGAATATTATAAATTTCCATTCCATTCTACTTTCAAAGTACGTGTTTCTGTATAGTTATACATACATATTTTTCCTTCTGATATATTCTCTAGTATCTCGATTTTGCTGCGAAATCGGCGAGTACAGTGAACGTACTCAGAATTTATGCCAAAATGAATCAGTTTTGTGCAAGCGTTTCCTATAAAGTATCTTCGCATCAACATTTTCCGCACTTAGCATCTATTCTAAGAATATTCGGTAGGAACTATAGAGACGAGGTTATTCTCATCAGCCATTTATATACTGTTTGAGTAAAGAATTGAGATAAGTACAATTACATTTAGCATCAAATAAAATTTATACCTAATCTGAAATCAGATTGAGAGTTATGCCCATATTTTGCCGGTCCATATTTTTACGTCTATCCATATTTCCATGTAAAATATTTATCGGATCGAAACATGTGCAAAGACTCTATAAGGGTGTGTTAATTCGATGTTTTCCGATTGGGCTCGCCACCAAATAATATATGTGACTGTGGGGCCAGTCTGCTGGGCTTGAGTTTTGGTTCTAAACTTTATTGGTCATCTGGGAAAATCGAGCAAATTCCCTATCGTGTGATGTTTTGTATACTATACATATAAACTTATCTATGTTTTATGTACATATACTGTTTTACACGCACACCCCACTTACACTGTTTCATTGTTCTCGCAAAACCGCCATTACTTTGTTACACGCAACCACAACCGCACAATCCAGTCGAAAAATTTGAAAATAAATCCTGTAATACTTATCAATTGATTGTGATTTATGCCGGTGGTTTTATTGGTGGTTGATTTTTCCGCGCCATTTTCGTCTCATATATCTCGTGATTTATGCATTCAGCGAGGATTTGTTCTTAATTCTAATATTTGTGAAACGTTTAATTTCTCACGAAGAAAATTATTATGCGCTACTGTCGTTTCTTACAACTACCACAGAATTAATTTACAATACATTATTGGCATCCGATTAATTTAACCACATGATAGATGCCATGAAATTTTCCGCCAACTCGCAGAAATGGAAATTTTTTTTTTATCTACATAGTCATATGTTCAGGAGTTGCTGCGTAGAGTATTTGTTGGCATATCTCGTGACAGCGATCCTATTTTCTATACGCATATATGTATTTATATATTTTGCGTACATAAGCATTAATACACACATGCATGCATTCGCGCCCGCTTAACGTTTATACATAAAAATCATATAAATATTCCACACATTTTCCACCCGTATCCCCCCCTTACATCCCCCGCCTCATTCTTAGGTTCGAATATTTAACTTGGCGGAAAACTGTGCTCTTATGTGTGCACTGTGCACACGCCTAAATTGAAAAATTTTCCTGATCTCAGCTTCAGCAATAAATCACTAAACGTTCGCGCTATATATACTTTATATTATATCCCTTATATTGTATGTGTTTTTTTGTGTGTTCTAGAATAGGAAGATATTTAGCGGAATATCTTGTTTTTTCCCTTTCCTTTTTTTTTTCGTTGAACTCTTATCTTTTTCGAACGGAGTATACGAGAAGCCCGATAGAATAGAAAATAAAAAGTTTAGAAGGAAATCCCTCATTCTTCATGCGGGGGTGTTTTTTTTTCTTCAAGAAAAAAAACACAAATACAAGTGAAAAGTTCATGCGTTGGCATTCACCAAGTATAAAAATGTGGCATAAGTGGGCCAAGGCGTTCTGTGTATTTCTTACAATTACATATACATACATATATACATACAACGGGGTGGCGCAGGCAGCGGGAGTATGCGACTTTGAAAGTGGTGGGGAAAAAGAGCAAAAATAACCTTGTACTTGGGAAAATAAATAAGGCGTAGAGGCTTTCACTGGTGGTGAATTATGGGCTTCTGTGTAGGGCCTATAGGGACTTCTCCGAACAAACAGTTTGCAGTAGCTGTGCTCCATTCATCCCCCATCCCACACAAAAGTCTTTTGGGGGAAAAGAAAGCTTCGTACTATTGGCGCGGGAGTGTGAATTCACTCAATTTTACTACAAACGCCTAAGTGAACGGATGTGGATAGACAAAAATAAAGATATATATAGGGAATCAAATTGAACAAGGGCCCATATAAGTTAATATACGTACTTGTATATATAGTTCACGTATTTATACACCACGCCAATAAGACAACAAACGAGTAAAGGAAAATCAAATTGGGAAAAAAGATATTAGAGAAACTTTGTAGGGAGAAGATGTAAGAAAATTTGTGATGAGAAAAATAGCAATGAAAACAGCGGTAACGTTGGAGCGTGGAAATGTAATTAAAAAGGACGAACAGACATGTTTGAATGCAAACATGCGGAAAAAAATGATGAGCTCTTCTATTCCTCAAGGTGATTAGATCAAATACTAATAATGTTTTAGGATCATTTTTTTTTAATTTGAGTATTTTCTCAGAAAGAAATCTTATATTATCACAGAGTGAAAATAGTGTGTATCCCTTAAATCATATAGAAAATCTGGCTACCATATTCAACTCATATGTCATATTTCTTCTTATATTTAGCGCATTTCTTACAAGGGTGAATTTTCCTGCTACCAGGCAGCGGAAAAGGTGTTAGCCATAACTCAAAAACCTAACAAGTTTCTCTTTAAAGAAAGTATCATGCCTCATGTTGCTGTATACATGTAATCTGGTACACAGCACAAGTAATATATGGCATGGGTGTAGCTATTTCGTATATCGTCTTGTGTCCTCCTTTAAGTTCCGCCGATGTACATCAGTACATGTTTCCAGAAGCGTATACACATCCCTTGTGTTATTCCTGGGTGTCAGCAGCATACGAGTGTACGGGTATAGTTGTTGTCGCCGCCACCGCGCTGCGTCGCGCCGCTCAGTTTTGTGACACCATGTCTATTTTATTGCTGCCATATGGCACATATTATGGACGCACGAAACTGAGTGAAATTTCAATAAATTAGTTTTAAAAAGTATGTATCTTGCATATGGTGAAGATGGTGTGTCGTCTTTATAAGAGAATGTGTGCAGTGTGGAATACTTTTAATGAAAAGTGCACGATATTCAGTCATTCCTCATGCTATGGCCCTAAATGTAAGATGTCGAGATTGTCTGTTCGTTAAATTGTAGCCAATATACAACAAAAAGACGAGAAAAGTCACGTTTTTTCGTTGTTGCGTCTATCACGTTCACGCTTTAGTTCGTTGGAAATTATTGCACTATTTCAAGCACGAAAAGTGACAACATCTTAATTTTTGATTGTCCAAATATTTATCAGGCTTTTTATTTGGTGATCACCTTGTAGAATGGGCACCGAACGTGACAATTTTACAAAAATATTTTTTATTTAAATTAAGTACACGAATTCTCTCGTTATTTCAGGCTCAAATTTCACTGAACATCTGAAATTCTAAACTAATTTCTTGTAAATCACTCTGTTTGTAAACCCCAAAAAATGTTTCTTCTTACTAATAGTTTTTGGTCATGTAAAGATGTGTTTTAAATTTATTGAAAGCACATTTTAACAAGCATTGCTGCAGTTGCATTCCGTTGCGATGACTAAAAGTGCAATTAATTTTTAACCACAGATGTCATGTTTTTGTGTAGTGGAAATTTGTGAAGGTATATTTTATGATTTCCTTTTTGACACCCTGTCTGGTTTGCTCGGTGTGTACTCGGAGGTTGTGCCGCGTAGAGTATGCAGTGCGATGGTGCAGCTTCCGTTCAATTTGTCGTCCGTTGATGGCTCATCCGGTGCAGATAGCAGTCGATGTAATTTACTGTCGTTTAGTGTGTTAAGCCTTTGGCTCAATATAATATTTATCGCTAAGGGAGTGTACGTTTTGTTGCATTCTCACTTATGAAATGTTTGTCATTCTGCATAAAGCATTTAGTATAAGCCAACATTTATTTGACAGCACCCACAAAAATAACTAAAAACAAGACTTATTAAGTTACCTCATTCCCAAACGATCCTTTCATCTATGCAAACATACCGATTATAGTTGCAATGTTTTCTGATATAATTTTTGTATACATTACATGCACATAAAAAGCATATCCGCAGCACCACAACAATTGAGAAACTTCCACCAAGATGTCCCAAAATGATAAAACTTTTAGTACGGCAAAAAAGCGCACCGCATGCCATACGGCAAGTACCACCACCATAGTGCGCCTCAATCCACCCATCAGACGGGCGCTTCCACTTTGCATACATTCATTATATACGCGCGTAAGTTTTTGTTGTGTCTTGTGACATAAACACACACGATGTGTATGCATATAGATATTCCCTTGCTTATTTGCCTCTGCACCAGACATCCCGTCAGCTTTTTTTGTGTGCACGACGGTTGTACTGTTGCTACTTATATTGTATAACGTCTCCATAATCTTATGTATGTAGTGGAGGAGGTGTACTTTCCGCGCACCGCACACCTCCGCAGCTTGGGTGAAATTTCTATGCAACACAACACATTATACCGATTTTCCATTAAATTGCGTACACGTAAACTATGTGACGCGAAATAATTCATCGAAAATGGGTCCCAAGTGTGACATAATGGCGTTATCCCTCTGAGCTTTCCCAAGCAATCTTTCTTCATCCTGACGGGCGCCTCTCCGCCATTCTGTCTCAATAAATCTTGTTCCTACCCCATATTATATTATGTTCAATTTCTTATTTAACTGTACTTTTTGTTGTTGTTGCTAAGAATGAATATTATTGTATTCAGTTCGATAAGAAAATATATGAGTAAATGCATTGCGTAATTGTAATTAAATCTAATATTTACAAGAGATTTTGCAGGCAAAAACTGCTTTAATATGCAACTTAAAACAAAAACAAAAAATGGAGATATCAGATGAAACGTATTAGGTTCGCTCGCTCGATTCCTCACATTACATTTCTGTTCTAGTAATTATTCTCGCGGAGGTAATTACGAGTAATCTGCTACCACTTTGTGTTTGCGTTTTTTTTTTTTTTATAGTCCCTTCATTCTCGCTCCCCCCGATCATTTTCGTAAAGCATCCGCGCCGTTTGGTTTTGGAGCCTTTGCACGATCTACCACCATATAAAATACCCACGCACACAATTCCCAACAAATGTTTCACAAAATGCCCAGAGCAAAATTTCCCGTGCTACATTATCATTATTCATCCAACCCCCGATTCCTTGTGTGTTGCCTTCCGCCATGGCATGTCACCCATTCACTGTGCGGCTGGTGTGTTGCGCCGTCGCCCTTCTGACCGAATGCATCCCCCCCTTGTCGTCTGTGTCTCCACCTCGTTGTACAAGGATGTAGAAGGCACGTCCACTCCAATTATATTTTTGTGAGTTATTGACCCGAAAATTTTAGAACTTTCTCGCCTCCAACAACACAAATTGTAATAAAGAATATAAAGCTTATGAGAGAATGGCGGCAACGAGGACACTACAGCGGAGGTGTGGAGCCTTGTATGCGGCAAGGAAATTCTATGATGAAAACAGTATGGAAAAACATAGAAAAATGCTTCCTATAAACGCACGTGATCAGTGTTTTTATAATAGGGTCACATTGTCCACTTGTGTCACAAGTGTTGTTTTCAACTTTATCAGAAGTGAGGAATGGAGTTGGGAGACTGGCTGTTTACCTCCAGTAAAACTGTTTTTTTAGAGCAGACGCTGAGTGAATTGAATTGTCGTTAGAATTTATTGACGCCATATTTTAATTTTACAAAACATTTCTATGACCTATCGAATAATAGTCAAAAATTAATCTAATTGGTCTATTCTTGTTAGGTGGCTGCTTCATCAATACTATATATATTTTAATATTCTCCACTCTTATGTTCACTTCCTAGAAACCACATCATAAATTTAAAAATTGATCACATAACACGTTCTCAAAGTTTATTGCAAATTCATTGCATTATTCTGCAGATCAATTACATAAACTTTGACTGTTGGGCCAATTTTTCTACCATGCTTCACGTCCCCTTGTCTGACCATCCATATTGATCGCCAATTGCTCTTAATTCTGTGGTTCTGCAGCCTTGTGCAGGCAAAAATGCTGCAGCAAGAGGTTTCTGGCAAAAGTTCCGGCCCGCTGTTCTCAATTCTAATCAATGTACGTATTGCTATAATGTTTCCAAAAACACAATTAAAACGAACAAAAGAAATGTGTGTGTGAGTGCCGGCAAAAGGGGCAGTCTCTGTGTTTCTGTGTCTGGGCTAAACTAAGTGACTGCAGCCACCCCAAACGTGGTGGTGTTGCTTGTTTGGCGCACAATTTGTAACAGAGTGTGACAAATAATTGGCAGTTAAAATTATGTGATCCTGATTTACCGTGTGACTGGGGGATGTCCTTAATCTGATTAGATTGTTGGTGTATGGAGTATTCACTGACCAAACAATAAAGCCAATTTTCTTGGATTGTTGTTTTTGTGCTAGATGAGAAAGGCAAGGGCCAAAATATGGTTGATTCAATGAAAGAAAACAGTTAGCATATGTATTGTAGTTATTGTTTATAATACGTGTCATATGTGCCATGTACTTTGTATGTACATGCTTGGGTTAAATTTTAGTAAAGCTTACGCCTCACTGTTTGCCCCATAAATAATAAAGTAAGAAACGTGGAGATTGAAGCCGGTAAATGTTATCTGAAACAAACACTCGTGGCTCTCAAGTAATTCACCGGGTTAATGATATAGGTTCTGGGATGGGTTTTAAGATTACCTTTAATAATCTATAGAATATTTATATACTGTGTCGAAGAACTATTGTTCATTTCACATATGACGGATAAATACATGCGTATAGGGTGCGTTATCTTTGCGGAGACACTTGGCGTGATAAGACGGTTACCTATATATTTATTCAAAAACAGAGTGGTTTATATGCTGAAGAATTCCACCCGCACACATTCCATATTTTATATCCTGCGCACACAGTCATATCTCTTGTTGTTTTCTGCAGATAATACATAAAAGCGGTTGTATTTTCAACCTGTACATACCCTAGTATATGTATGAATGATATGAAGAGGATGTTTTAGGAAAGTGGTGTGTGGAACAAACGAAGCGCGGCGCATAAACGCGCCATGACGGGGTGAGGGGGTTGAGCTCGAAAGAAGGAAAACGCTCACGTTCCGAGACCACCCTCGCACAATTCGTCTTAGGAATTCCACTAGCGACAGGCACAATAAATCAAGTCCCACACTATGTTCCCGCACCATGCCCTCCTGTGCTCCTTAATTTTTTTTTACATTTTCTTATGCTCGTACACCCTCCTCCTTGATACACACCGCCATGCTTTTTGCGCTCGCTTGTGTTGGTGAACGTATGCATGGCCGAAAAGGCAAACGCACACACGTTGCGTTGGTGTGTATTTTCCTGTGTGCGTTCTCTCCTTATTACGGGTTGGTACTTCAAATTCTCATCCCCCTGCACTTTTGTACTTATATATTTGTATACATATATATGTTAAAATAGTAGTATTATCAGTGTGTAAATGTATTTTGCGGGCTCCTTAGTCCGTACACAGAAAAGTCGGCGTCTCGTTTTAACGACTGCCTCAACCGATGTAATGTTTCATTCACCCTTCAGCTAACCACCCGCTTCCATCCAAACCTGCAGTGGGAGTTAAAGAATAGAGCTATGTATTATTTTGCTGTTATCATAAATCATTTTGTATGTGCGGGGTGGCGGTGGTTTTTCTTATGTGTGCCAGCAGCTCCCTCGCAGTAATGTAATTTCCATCTTCTCCTTTGATAACATGCGCCACACGTGGATGATACGGGCTTTCTCGCGATAATGTTTTACGCATTTTACGTAGAAAATTGCCAATTATTTATGAAAATAGAAAAATTTCTTCAAATCTTTTAATTCATGGTTTCATTTTTTAAAACAATTATTTTAATTGGTCAGCATACAGTAAATATGTTGTCACTTGTTGATTTGAAGCGTTTCTATTAGACAAAACCATTAATTATTTCAATAAATTATATGGCAATGCAATCAAAGTTTATGTGCCACTGACCAATCAATAGATACCACTTTTCCTCTGAAACCAATGCGAATCCCGCATTCAATCGCACATGTTCATGCCATTACCACAACCCGCGTTATTTTTTGCTTGTGGCCTAAGTTCCCTATATTTCCGTAACGTATGTGTTAGTGTACGAGTACATGGCTTGCGTTTAAGGCAACAGCAGCAAATCGCGAAGCAGCAAAAAAATGTTGGTTGACATGCTTTATTGCTCTCTAAGAAAATGTATGTATATTTTATGTATAGACTTCAAACGGAATGAAAAAAGCAGGCGATTCATTAAAGCGAAAAATCTTGGGAAATTACAATGAAAAAGTCAACACACAGCCAGGCACAACATAACAACAAGAAACAACGAAATGCGCCTATACCCTTCGCTGCAATAATACACAACATAACATACGTACACGGCGCGGCGCGGCATAGAATTGGCGAACTCGCGAGCCCGCTTCGTGTGGAGTAGTGGAGAAACAGGCAGTGAAAAAAAAATACATTAAAATCGCTTTCAGCTAGATGTATGTTGTATGTTGGGTTAAGGTTTTGTTCGCTTCGGTGTGTTTGCATCATTTTTGTGAAACATGTTTTATACTCCGGCTTTTCAATGAAAGCGCTTTTTTGCTTCTTTCTTCTTTCTCGTTTAGTTGCTACATACATAAGTATATGTATTTAAAAACACACATGGACTGCATGTTAAAATGTACTATTGTGAATTGTGGAATTTCTTGTGCTATAACCTTATATACGCGACTCGTTTTGTTGATATCGACGCGGCCATGTTTGTTTCTTAACTATATCAGCGTGCTTTTGTTTTTACCTCGCACTGCAATCTGTTACCTGTACCTACTCACTGTTCCTTCCAACGCCTTTACACGAAATAATTTCGATAAACCCATAGTCCATTAAAATGATAAAAGGAAGCATGCAGCCAATGCACTTAAAAGCAATGAAATAACTTACAATTTGTCACGAAATCCCACTTGTGGCTGGCTTCTTAAGACATTTAATGGCATTACAATGAATAAATATTAATAGGTTTATTATATTCACCGTATTATAACACCCACTCCTGTTTTGCATAGAACCTCATCTTTAAACACAACGTCAACCCTCTGCAGTGCATTTAAATATTTACCCTTCAAAAATGGTCCCCTTTTCCGGCAAATATTATTTCCTTAAGAGAAGAGTGTCCTTTACCGCCTTTATGCCGCTACCCATCTATTTAAAAAACATTAGCTCATTGCTTCACTGGTAGTTAGATTTCGTACGGTTTCTTTCAGAGGCCATTAGTAATTTAGAAAACACTTTCTTCTCCGTCTTCGTGGTATCGGAAAAGGGGGATGATTTTTAAGTGTGCTACAAATATATAAAGTTTCGTTAATAATTCATTGTATCGTTTACAGTCGGGCAATGGCCTTACTCATGTAGCCAAAGAAAAAAAAGCTTACGATAATCATAACAGCGTGTAAAATGTGGCGGCACTTGTTAAATTTTCTGTGTGAAATCCAAAACTGTCTCATGGTAGTTAGGAAGCCTTTTTTCTTTTGCTTCTTAAATGACATTCAATCCACCCTTTTAGCTATTTTACTTAAACTTCTTTAAACGCACGAAAGAAACGATAGCGCACATTACAACTTAAGGTATTTAAAAATAGAAGGTACATAATCTACTGAAGGGAAGAGAGAAAAATAAATGGCAATAGTAACAATCCAACGGTTCGAGGAAAAAATTCAAAGGAAAGCGTTGAGTAATCGCATATTCAAGTCTATTGCCCAGGTATGGTGGTGGTTTCAATGATGGTGTGGCTGTGAAAATACAGCCGTGGTCTTGTCGTGTGCCGTCTCAGCGTGAATACATTTAGCATGCATAAAAGTGTGTGTATCAGCGCTCCTGTTTTTCTCTCGAACCCCGCCAAAGGATTTATGCCTCTCGTTTAATTGGGTGCCACCCTCTTATTTATTATGCAACTGCTAAAACAAAATCTACCATCTACGTATATTTTATATATATTATGTATATTTATTTTTTTTTAAATAAGGAATAATTTATGACTAGGATTAAATAATTAGAAGGCAATTTGCGTTGTGAGTTCGCGATGTCTTTTACTGCGGCGGGTAAATTTGCTTAAAGAGGGCGGTTTCTTATTACCGCGCGGGTACTTTCGCTGTTCGTTGGTAGTTAGGTGAAAATCTGATTCATTTTCGACATTTTTGAAGCATATTTTATGCATATTTTTCCACAGTATTTGGCCGTATATAAGTTTAATTTCTTATGAAAATACGAAGGATTTGAGTAGATTTATGTGTCCAATAATACTGATCCCTTGACTCGTCTTTTCACATTAATCACATGCATTCAGGGAAATTAAACAACCATAAAGGAACAATTCATTTTGTCAATTTGCCAGCTGGATACACATTTCTCAATAACGGTCTCCCGCACTATATGTACTGGGCATGCTGGAAAAAAAACACACACGCTCACATGCTCTTGTACAAGTTACAGCCAACCAAAACGGATGACATCTTTTTTTGGCCCTATGAGTTTCCATTTTACTTTGTAACTTCCACACCCTTAAACATGCCGCATTCGAGATAAATTACAAGTACAGGCAAGGTTGGATGTCAGTAAACCGGTCCATAGTTTAACCCCGCTCCCAAAATGAACATATGTGTATGGCATGGCGGTTGTGTGCAGCAACACATATTACAAAGTGACCATAACGCCCTGTGCCATCTCCGAATGACCTTTAGCCAATTATTTCAGCTGACGTATATTATTAGGAGTACATTAAGCAAGACGACCAATTTAATAAAATGTGACGAAAAAAATTACTCAAATTTAATTAATTTATCAATTACGCAAAAAATAAAATGCACATTTTGCTAAACGACAAAGAACTATTCCATCTAAGTTATATGAATTGAAATAGGTTTATTTAAGGCGCATAAACAAAATGATGCTACAATTTTAGTCCTTTATCTTCTCAAAAACATTTGAAACATAAATTTACTACGCTACATACATATATGTGCATCCCCCGCGAACTGTGCTTGCGAATTCTTACAAGCTTGCTCTTCCTCCATGGATATTGGCGAAAATAAACGGCAAGGAAATCGAAAGTATGCTGCAAAACACATATTTACTCAATAATGTTAGTAACTTTCTTCATTTAGAGGAGAATTGTAGAGAATATCAACCCCGCACAGACTTGTTCACTATATCTAGTCGTATGTATATTGTATAGTCTGTTTGTGTATCTTTTGATACAATAAAGTACATCAACAGTAGTCAGAAGACAAACGGGTTCAAATGAAAGAACAAACATAGAATTGAGCATACAAACTCTTGTGAATGAACGAACGAAAAAAAATCAACTACATCTCCAATTTCATCCCTCATTTAGCACAAGGGTTGGGTGGAAACGCCGGTTTAAGTTGCTGTCTCATTTTTGCTATGCGGTGTTTTTCTGCTCCACCGTCCCTCGCCTCGCCATATCGTATGTGGCCCATCGCCCCGCTATGTTCATGTTGTGGATGAATTTCACTTTTCTTTGTCGTCATGGCTAAGACGGCCGGATATTTATTCGATTCTTCCAAATGGCATCCTCCTGAATGGTTTGGTTTATTTGTGCCGGCTTGTGTGAGTGTGTGTGTGTGTGGACGAAAAGGAAATTGGATGAATTTAATATTGATTTATTACTTTCCCAATCAAGTTGATTGGCAAACCAACAAGAAAGGGCTGACGAAAATAGTTTATTTACTCCCCGCATTTACACTAACACAATTTTATTTATTGCTCTGAAATAATATGTGAAAACGGTGTGAGAGAGTGTAGAGGCACAAATGATATTAAGAAAGAAAATCAGCCTATTCCGTCATCGCATAAAGTTGCATCAATTTATGGCCGGCATATTCATTAAAACAATGCACATATCCAAGCACACACGCCAGTGCCATCGCGGCGAGTGTGTCTATTGAATGAATGAAAAACCCGTAAGCGTTGTCACTTTTCAACCCATCCTTAATTTCATGTTTTCCGTTTTTCCGCCGTTTTCTTTTGTAATTAACAACGTAACGTCACGAATTAGTGACACGCGCGAAGGGAAGTAGAGCGCGCCACTGAAATGGCAGAATCATTCGCATATATGGTATAAAAATGAGACAATCAACTGCGGGAAACAGGCGCATGTAGTTACATACATGAATGTACATATGTGCTTGGTTATGCCCTTTGACTCTTCATTTTTCAACCACCCTGCCGCACGCTGTTCTGGTGATACGAACGAGCTGCAGCAGTGGAACATAAAATACATTTAAACACACTCGTAGAAAAGGTGAGTGCAGAGAAGATTAATGGAAAATGCGCCCTTGCAACACATTTTCTGTGTGTGCGATGTGTGCACCTCTATGAACCCCCGTGTGACATGTCATAGTTAAAGTGACCAATTTTCCAGCGCTATTCGTCAGAGATTTTCGAATTTTATGCGATTTGTATTGGCGACGTGTGTTTTCTCCGCATGTGAGAAACACACAGCGCGCGCTTCAATCACCGCACCGCCACGCCACATATCCGCGCGCCGCGATGGGTTGTATTTTGTGTCGATATGATGCAGGCGTGGCTTAATAAGCGCTCCACTGCTCAATGTTGGTGGAATAAAACACATTTATACATTCAATATTGGCGCTCGCCATCGCAAAGTAAAAATCCTATGAATAAATTATTATTGCTGGCGAATATTGAGAATGGACGATAGTACAAAGCGCGCGGCAATTGTTTTATGGTATGTATTTAAGGGCTTCCCTTATGGGCGCTTAAGTATCGAGAGAATCGTAAAGGGCCGTGTATCCATGCATCCATACGGCATAAGGGAGAATGGAAACGCTTTGTTAAATCATATCCCAACGAGCGCGTTGTGTAATAGTTATGTGTATTATGTTTGTTGCTTCGAGTAATGTAAGGCGGATATTTCCTCAGACATAAACTTCCTCAAATCATGCTACTAAAGATCATTATCGATATCTATCTTGGAATATTATATCTTTCACACTTTGCTGTTTAATATCGTGTACTTTGGCTATTTGTCCCTTAGGCATTGTTAGATAACCATTAATGTGTTTGGGCGGTGTTTTTGTGTAGTAGACGGCGTTTACATATATGCACACAGCTTTTGCTTTGTACATTTAAATACATACATTTAGTTGGAGTATGCTATTTTAAAATGAGTTGAGTGTAACAGGCACGTGCTTTTTTATTATTCAATCCAATTTCTGTATTTTGGGATGCAGCCTATCTTAACTCGTCGTCTTTTTGGTTACTGGAATTTGCTGTGCGTCTTAACAATGCTGCCATAAATAAAGAAACAAATAATATATAAAATTATCAAGATGTACTTAAAAAAATTTACATTTTTCCTTATTACAATTATTTGAGCGGATTTATTTTAAATATATAAATACAAGTTTTATAATTTACATATAAATTAATTGCTATAACATACTTATTCATGCTCTCACATGAAAATCACGAACATATAGAATACCTTCGTCCTAACTGCAACTAATTATACTTTACCACCAAACAGGTAATCGCAATGTAATTAGTGCATTATTATCTAAAAGCTCTACTCTCTCAGACGATTAGCCGTCTATATGCTTAATTATGTTGAAATCAGGTTCATACATAATTCATACATTTTTATAATACAAATATATAGCTGCGACTAGATATTGTAGATTCGTGTATTATTAATTTTAATCAGTAATTCATTTAATCGTTGTTGTCATTACAAACGGCCGTCGTTTTCAAGTGCAGCAGAGCGCACAGACGCGGAAAATTGCACCCTAATCTTGCAGTGCATTCGATTTATTATAAATATACTGTGAATAGTTAATAAAGAGAGCGGCACTGCTTTCGTCGTCTGCGGCCATTGTGTAATTGCTCCTATGGCGCATGTGATGCATTTGCATGCAGCGCCAATCCGCACACAACATACATTAATCGGTTTGGCGTTAATTTGATTTTAAGTGACTTGATATGTTTTGTAATCACACACATATAATATATGAGTTGGCGAGTATAATTACCCATAGGCATGCAGGCCATTTATATAAAGTATTCATTTAATCAAAAGCCATTATCGAGTGTACAGACTTGACCGTATTTTGTTTTTAAGACTCTGTAAGAACTCCAAAGAAAGGGATTTGCAATGAAAGTAGAGAAAAAGTTTGATTACGGATTTATAGACATACATGTTGAGCAAGAAAAATTTATAAAAGGTGACAAAATCTTTATACGATTCCGTGCTCTTCTCCAAAAAAAAAATTAATTTAAAAAAGACCTCACATAACACTGAATAGTTATTCATAACGAAGTAATAGAAACATAAGCGTGGAACCGACAAACAAAAATCAAGAAAAACTTTTTATAATAATAGAGAAATAAATCACGTCCACCTCTTGAAACATAGATCTTCAGCATACATAAGCATACGCTGCCCAAAATAGAAATTGTTCAGACATAAAAAAGATGGAGAAAAAGACGCCAACTTATATCTACATAAGTGAATGCTTAATGAAAACTGGGAACTTGAAGATATTATCAAGATTCCATCCATTTACGGCATACACCAATATTTCGGGTTTCGGTAAAAAAAAGTCACCAACTCATGTATTATTAAGACGTGTTTGTTTTGTTTTATTTATAATGAAAAATGTCGGCGTTCTTATGTTTGTGATACTTCATAATGCCGCTGATGATTTAATCCACGACTCCCGAATGAGTTTTTAGTGTGACTAATAGAATTGAATCATTTACGGCATCGCCCATTTAACAAGTAACGTTAATATACATCAACAATCAATTATACTTTATTATTTGTTTACGCCACAAAAAAAACATTTTATTATTATTTTCTTGACAATTTTCATTTGAACAACATTTACTTATAGCGAAACATTTATTCACAGGTGCCAATGGCTTAAGACGACGAGGCCGCCAAACGTACACACGCTACCAGACGCTAGAGCTGGAGAAGGAGTTCCACACGAATCACTATCTGACACGGCGGCGACGAATCGAAATGGCGCATGCACTTTGCCTCACAGAGCGACAGATCAAAATCTGGTTCCAAAATCGTCGAATGAAGTTGAAAAAAGAAATTCAGGCCATTAAGGAGTTGAACGAACAGGAGAAACAGGCGCAAGCACAGAAGGCGGCCGCAGCTGCAGCGCAAGCGGCTCAAGTCATATCCGATCAAAATTAGCTGCAACTTCATCGTCTGAATATGTAACAGAAGAAATGAGGTGAAAATTAGCAGATGAAACTATACAATTTGTTTTTTCCCCCCAACAAACACACAACAAGAAATGAAGGAAATCTTTCAATTTGGCTTTATTTGTTGTGAAAGACAGACACTATATTCTTTTTAAATGTGCGTGTGTGCTTGCGAGAGATTCAGAGCAATTAGCCTTTGAGTGTTTTTAAATATTATTAAATCAAATGCCATTTATGTTAATTATAAACAAATCCTTCCGAAGACTATTGAATTTTAATGAATATTGGAGAAATTGAAGCAAATCCTTTAATTTTATAAACAAAAATCTACTTAAGCTTGCGCGTTTGGTTGTTAAAACACGTTTTTCACGGTGTTTAGTATTTTAGTCTAGCAAAATATATTGTTTGTGCTAGTAAAAGTGCAATAATTGATTAATATTTATTGATCGTTTAATTTAATTTTATTAATTAATTATCATTAATTAATAATTTGAAGCTTAAGTTGCTGCTTATAAGGGTTTTGTTTTCAACACATTCTGTGATTTATTTATTTCTTCAGCTAAATTACAATACAACCTTTTATTTGTCTTCAAAATTCAACAATTTAAGCCCAGTGATGAAACTTATCTCGTATTATTTCGAAAAAAAAGGGAAAATTGTTCTGACAATCACACTCGCACACATGCAACATACGTTTTTTTACTCACAAGGGTTCTTTGTAAATATATACATAATAATAACATTAAATCTAAACAAAATTAATAACTTTCTACGTGAACATGAAACTGGAAGTTGAAACACAATTGCTGTTCTTTTTAAGCTAATTGTATATTAAATAATATTGTTTTTTAATTGTTTTAATTTTAAATTGTCAATTTTTATTGTTCCAAAAATATTGGCGTTATAGTTAGATGAAATTGAGCGAGTCTTTGACGTTTTTATTTGCATAATAAGTAATTACATATTTTAATTGTCTTTTGTTATTAATTTTTAATGAAAAAAGAATATTTCTGTTGTTTCTTGTTTATTTGGATGATAATATCGTCTTTTATAATTTTTGTTTAATTAAATTATTGTGAATTGTAGCTCTAGCTTGATTTAGTTAAATCTGTTAGAGTTAATGCGTTGCGGTCATTCAATAATGACCGTCTTCGAAACGAAATACGTAAAACAAAGCTGAATACATTATATTGATATACGAAGAGATAAATCCTGTAAATGTGTGAATGTAGGAGATAGTGAGAGAATGAGACGAAGAATTGATTTCTAAATAAAACTTATATTTTACATATGATTGCTAAAAACTCATGTGTAACTTATGTGATTGTGTGTTTTTCCGTTTTTTGGCCCAGTGTACTTACTGAATAGATTTCGCTATTTTTTCATTGTCTCAATGTTTCTAATTTGTTTTTATCGCAATTTTTTGCTCAAAATTTCTTTCTGAAGTAATAAGAAAGACTAAAAACATTTAAAAAAGCTGCGAGGCTACTCATGTTTTCTTCAATAATGTTGAATAAAGTCAAAATATTTAACTCAAATAGGAATCCGCTGATAATTTGGCTAATGTTTTATTTGAATATATATGAAATGTATCTAAAAAAAGTGTTTTATGAGTAAACTATATATAACAGATTAATTTGTTAAATTTAGTATACTACTGTAAATATGAAAATTGAAAATTAAATATTAACAAATTTCAACAGAACAGCTGACCAGTGACTCTATATTTAAAAACGTCTTAAGATATCACATAATTAACTACATACTGAAAAAGAAAATAAATAAATAGTAAGCAACTATATGAAAAATGTCCATACAATTAAATTGAAACTGATAAAAAAAAGATGAAAGCAGCAAAATATTTTTTAAATAGTCTTAAAAACATACAGATCAAAATAATTAATAATTAGAGTATTTTTCAATAAAATAAAACCTATGAAAATAAAACAAAAAAATATTAAGGCGGAAAATATTTTCAATTTTCATTTTTTTAGAGCAAGAAAAAAAAAGTAAAATTTTACGAAAACTAAATTCAAAAGAAAAGTAAATTAAATCGTCATATTGTAATATTTATATAAAACATTAATTATAAATTATTTAAAATAATATTGAGAGAAATGATGAAAAAGGGCATACAAATTGTATACTATTACATTAGTAATATATTATGAATTAAATAAGTCAGGATTTTAGTACATAAATTATTTGGTTGATTTTTTGTTTGTTTTTTGTACAAAATAAAATATTAAAACAAAATGGTAATTTAATTATATAAATATATTTGTGAACAAAATAGTATATTATTAATAACAAAAACAACAAATAATAATTAAAAATAATTAATATGTCGTAATAAAAAATACAGTGAGTGTAAAAATATACGTAATTTACAACAAAAACAAAAAAACATCACAATTGATTAATAATTAATTGAGAAATAGTCGTAGTGCTGTAAATTTAAGGAATTTAATTTATAAAACTTAAATGAAAATAATGAGATTACAAAGTACTTTGAATAAAGTAATTGATTATTTAAAACATAAAAAGTAATTATGTATGTATAATTAAAACATGGATTAAAAATACAAACAAATACCTTCAGTATGTATACGTAAATGAAATGATTAAAAAAATTGAAAAAAAAACAAACAAAAACAACAAAAAGAAAACACTTAGCGAATAAGTATAATTATTTGTGCAGCAGTGGCGCAGAAGATTTTAATTAAATTAAATAAATTGCTAATTATGATTATGATTATTATGGATGAGAATGATGCAATGGAAACAGAAATACGTAATGTTCAAGTTCTTATATTATATTGACTAAAGAGGAAAGTAAATTATGAGTATTTATGAAAAAACAGAAAAATAAACCATTGACTTTTAATTTAAACACTTATATTTCAGTCTTTTGTTTTCAGAATCATTTAGTGCTTTTAGGTTTTTAGCTAGAAGATACAATATAATTGAGGACACGTAATTATTAAATCTGAAACAGTTAACCTAGAAGAAAAACGAGAAACAAATTGTTTTTAAAAGGAACACAAATCAAAACATGTTTAAAATAAATGTAAAGAAGAAAAAAATTGTTGAATGTTGTAAAATTTTCAAAACTCGTGATCTCCAGAAAATCTGGC
>JANSTS010009595.1:19231-33075 GCA_026546915.1 Sylvicola fuscatus
TTAAACTGTAATTACATTTTACATTTAAAAATACATAATTTCATTGGTGTTTCTTTGAAGAAAATATTTGATTTAAGTGAAGAATCGAATCCTAAGTTCCCATCAGTTCAAATTAATTATTATTTTTGATGCATGTGAAGTATGAACACTATTTGATGTAGCAAATTTTGTCCATCAATATACACGTCACACCAATAATTGGTTTATCTACCTGGCGCACCTGTAAAGCGCTTGCAGTGGGAATGCTTGACTGGATAACGGATTGACAAAATGCCAGCGAAATTTGCAACAGATATACGACATATATGATGTGAAAACTGAACATTCATGGTGCGGAAATTGTTTTGTTTTCTTAATGCATTTTATTGTTGAGAGGGCAATTAATTTGTAAAAAAAATTGTTTGTGATGCATCGCCAACAGCTTGTGGTTGAAAGCAGTTTAATTGAGCATGTGTGGAACTTTATTCGTTTTGGAATAAATTGATTGGTTCAATTTCACGTAAATGATAAAATAATGAGGTTAAAAAGCAATATGTACAAACTTATATACAATATTTATGCATTGTTGATTCAATTTACTTTTAAAAACAACTTTATTGTTTTCTTGATAAACTGATAAATGAATGACACGCTAAATTGAAGAAATAATATTGATTGTAAAGAAGTAAATATGGAATATCAGTTATAGTTATTATTCTCATTTCATTAAAAGCTCCTATCTTATAGTGAAAAAAAAATTGACAATAAATTAGTTTATGTGACTATATGCACATATTCATCTTTGTACCGCATGATATAAAGCATACGCCCATTTTCGGTGATGCATCAATCACTCTAATGGTTTCCCTGTTAAACTCAAATTGACACATCATTAGTTCACAGAGGTTACTGTGTGAATCTCATAAATACCTATAAATAGCTTTCTGCTTTGACTGCTTATGTTTACGGCAAACGGAACGCATTAAAAGATTATTACTGCTTTGATTTTCGACTTTGATCAATATGGAAGGTTGAGCATCACTAAACAATTTAAGTGGATAATTTAACTATACATATATACAAACATATAGAAATGTTCATATGTTAATATTTTAAAGTGTTTGAATAAAAATAAACTAAATAAATTATGCGAAAAAAAACTATTTTTATTTTGAAGCGATATATCAAACATAATCGATCAAGAGCCTTCATCTGTCAATCTTATTGCGTGATTTAAGAATAAAATGAGTGCGTATATCAAACTCGAAAAGACTTATCCCCATTATACAAAAGAAATCTTAGCACTAAAGGAAAGCGGCAAATGAACGGAAAATACATTTTCTTCAAGCGAAATAACACATTTGTATAAAAGCACAGCCAACGTTTTTTTTTTTATAAATGTGGAAGTGGACTTGATTTCAGAACTCTGTGGATGAATTTCCTTTAATAAATCGATCAATCTTAAGTATGCATTCATCATATATAAATAGAGACCAAAAATTTAAAGTTTCATATCATTATTTCTTCTAATACACATTTGATGATTAACAACTTTTTTGATTTTGTCAAGGTACAAAAAAAAATTTTAAGATAAAAAGAGTATTTTTGTGATCTGTAACATGGTTTACTTTTTGAGATTTTTTTGTTATCTACAAATTGGAAATTGGTGGTTTTAGATTATGTACATACGAAAGAATTACGTCCTTATGAGACCTAAAACATTTCTAAACATGTTAAAGTAACAACAAAAACCTTAAAAGCCCTCTTCAAAAAAAAACTTTTTTTATTTTGATAACAAGAGGCTCTGCTCTACTAACCATAAACCTTTAAAAATTTAGAAGTTGTACGTAAATAAACTACCTATTTTAATGTTTGTTTTTTTTTGGCAATGACTTCAAAGAATAAATTAATGCATAATGCAATAAAGGAAATCGAAAATTAAATGTTTTACAATTAAGACTATACCCTTCAGCATATATGCATCAGAAGAATTCATTCCTTATAAGATTAATGTACATAAAAACATAATTTATTAAAAAATGTTGCTTGTCATAACAGATCGATGAAAACATTTCCGTCGAGAAGAAAGTAATATATCGTGCAAGTTCTCAAGTGGAAAGAGGTTACAGACTTTTCTTAGGACTGTGGTGACTGCGATACATATGTATAGCAAAACTAAAAGCTAAATCTTAAATAATCATCTTTTTCTCCTCATATATTTAATTTTCCATAGTCAGCACATCAGCAACAAATTGATCTGTTTCTGACGAATAAGCATAAAATTTGTGCACATTTGTATTAAGCAAACTGAAACATGCAAAGCATATTGTATAAGAAATTATGACCCCAATTTGAAAGGGATCCTGAATCGATCATATTCACATATGTATACGTCTCTAAATTATTGCTCAATAAATTTTATAAAATATTTTTGTTATTTAATATCACATCCCTCTAAGCGTCATTTATGTATGCCAAAGCCAGTATAGACAGCGCCTTGAAAAAATTAAACATTTCAATATATAGTTATTACTGTACATATTCATGCTAATAAATTCAAATGTCTTTGTTAAAACTGAAATTTTCAACAAGAAGTTCATCTGACAAAGGCATTCATATTAAAGCAAACACGCTTGACTTTGTAATTGTTATGTGTGTCACCCTCTTCTGACTTAATGAAAACTCATAATTTTACGGAAGTATTCACATTAAAGGCTTTTCATGTTGGCAAACAATTTGTAAAGAAAAATACCATAAAGCGGCTGCAATTAAAATTTCAGGAAGTTGTGTGTCTTACGGTTCAAGATAGATTTCGACGTGCTTTTTTTACGACTTTTAAGTAGTTAGCTTAACGAGCGTAAAAAAAGCAAATTTGTCGAATTACAGCTTCATTTTATGCAAACACAATTTGTACGCTGTTTTTATTTTATAATTTTTTGTGAAAAATAATTTTGTAACAACGTATAAATTTGACGAAAATTCATGCTTAAATGATTCTACAAAATATATTGCTCCATGAACATACTCAGAAGTGATAAATGCACTCGCAGCTAGACGATTGCTAACCATGCACAAATTTAAGGAGAAAACCATAAATCATGGCACGAAAATAGGATTCAGCCTTCAGGCATATACAATGTACTAATAAATAGCACTATTTGTAATTTATTTCAGTTATTTATTAATAATAAGTCAATAGGTTTTCAAGTCAAAATTGTCGTGCTGTAAATCTTACCTTATCATTAATACGAGTATATAAAATATATTGTAATAATTTACAGACAAAATAAAGATAAAATTTAACGGCATAATCAAGAGGGTGCATGCTTATCTTAGCACGACTTAATATTTCTGATTCTGTAATGATGCGAATCGCCAACGAGTACGCACCAAATCCACAGCATTTCATTTTATTTTTACCACATGGAACATTTTTGTTCTAAGTATCGTCATATCACGTACTGACCACACGAGGATGAATAAAAGCACTGAGCTCATGTCAAAGTCATTTAATGATGTTGGTCATTGCGTTCAGTATGTCATAATCACACTTTATGTTGTAGTAATTGCATCAATTTAGTTAGTGTTAGTGGTGTGGACGCATTTCGCTCTAACTAATCTGCGTCGAATAATAATTTCACAATTAAACACAAAACTTATGAATCTTAAACTGAAGTTAATTAAGCTTTAAACAACACGATTGTAATAAACCCTTATTATTTCAATGAAAAAAAAATTAATTGAAGACCAATAAATAAGAAACTTATATCATATACTGTATCAAATTGAAAGGAGAATTTTTAATTTAAACTTCCGGGGGTTTTCCAATCGACAATTTTTTTTCTTTCTGTAACTTGGTACCACTATTAATAGGAGCTTTGCGACAACATATTCATTAATGTTTGAGATACGCTTGGTTTTGTCAGGTGCTAAAATTCTGCGATTTTTACTATTTCTAATTTTATTGAACAAAGTTGTACTAAATTTTGTTTACGGAATGGTATTTCGGCTGCGGAAACGTTGAGAATGCTGCATATATAGCCTTTGGGGATCAAACCCTATCATATAAATTAAAGAAATAGTTTTTGGAAAACGGCGATTAAATTTTAGTGACATCATTGATAGTTTGGGCGTATCATTTGGATCGATGAAGGCGATTTTGAGTGACGAATTGTGCTTGAGAAGAGTCCAATCTTGCCAAGTGCTATGATTACTGGAAAATTCGTTGGCATACGTGAATTGAAGCGGAAGGGGATTACTTTTAAGGGGATGCAATAATTGTAATAAATAAATAAAGATTTTGAAAATATAAGAAAATTCACCTTTCAATTTGATCACAGGTACAGACAAAATTTGACATTACACCAAATTGATGGAAATAGGCGAATCCAAAAAAATCGATACTGTTATATAGAAAATAAATAATTACACATCACCCCCTCGCAAACTGTATCATTTTCTTGTAGCTTTATCGTGAAATACAGCCACAAGACTGCGTGTATTCCAACACTATATATCATAGAGTTTTTGTTTCAGTTTAATTTGCATTTTGTGCCATGCATTGGATAGACAACTTAACGCCGCCCGCGCCTCGTCAGTCCGTGTATTTCAGGGTAGAAACATGTTTGTTGTGAGAAATTAGTTGAAAAAGAGCACGTGAGTCGTGAACTAGTTGTTATTTAACCGATGTGGACAGCATAACTTAATGTCTACATGGTGCATACGGCCAATATGCGTATACAAATGAACAATGTGTGCATGCTGAATGAATGAAACCTCATTAAAAGTTTCCATGAACCGTATGATGAATGCTTGCTAAAAAAGAGAAATGAATTAGATTGCGATTATAAATGTGATATGTGTGATTGGTTTCATGTTTTATATTCAGAAATACTATTCATAAATCACAATAAAGTTTTCGCTTTATAGGAAGATTTTGTTTATAATAAAGTTAAATGACGAAAATAGAGAAAAAAATAAGAGCTTGGCATGTGTTTAAACTTTTACTTATGATAACAAAAACGTTTTGAAATTAGTTTTGTTCACACCTTAAAGTAAACATGCACAAACATAATATTACACCAGAATCTGTTCATACATATAGTATATTAACTTTGCAACCCTAATTTACCTACTTTCTCTACCTACCCCATATATTTCTATATCAGATACATTACAGGTTTCCATAAACGTGGTTTGTATGCGTAGGAAACTGTACTTTGTCGCCAATGTTTACCCCGTTTCAATATAAATTCTGGTACTTTTCAGCAAAACGTCGAAATGTAATGTATATGACTGAGCTTATAGCAAATGGTGTTGCTTCATTACTAACATGAGCGGACCAGGTGGAAAATAAATTGAATTGATTATGTTGCTAGTTTTTATGTATTTTTTAAACAAAAACATCAGCTGAGTAATGCCGTTGTAAATGAAACTATTATACCTTTACGATGAAATTTAATTTCAACCCTTATAAAAGTAAGTTAAACAAAATAAAGATTAGTGTTCATTTCTTTACCGATACAATCTTTATATGAAAATGTGATGTGTGGTGTTAAAACGAACGTTAACATATGTATTTTCAAAATTGAATTCGAATCGAAAATCAATTGAATGCGACTCTTTTGGGAGTTGATAAAGCGGCATTAAAGGGAACACCTGGGCTAAATGCAACTTAGATGTAAAATATTGATCTTGCAATTTCTGATACATATGTAAACATATATTGCCCAGAGAGTTGTAAATGTGAAATAAATTGATATTAAATTCGCATACAGTATTTTTTAAGTCCGATCTGCTGAGTACGTATATATAATCTAAAAACCAATAAATGTTGAATTTTGTTTTTGATTAAGTTCTTAGTTAATCCTGTTTAAGTAAAAAGCTCACGCACACTTTAAACAAAATAGATGATTTTTTTAGATTATGTGTTTCGTACATGAATATGGTATATTACTCGCCACCACATCCATAAAATCATAAAAGGCTTTGTCTGAACGTTTATTTTTAATTCACATTATAAAAATCAGTGCGAGGAGCAATATAACAGCATAACTGCCACAAAATGAAGAATATCAGCATCGCATACACCAACATCCGCCAGAATTGAATCGAGAATGAAATTCACTTTCCCTTATCTTAATTGAAAATAAGAGAAGTCAAGTGTGCGCGAAGGATGAGAGATCAGCACAAGGAGTGCATGGCTCATACGTATATGTATATTGTACGAGTATACCCATCCGATAACATGCGCATAAGTATAAAGGAAACGAATCATGTAATCTTCAACTTTATAAAGTTAAGTATCTGTATATATTTTGCAAACTGCGACCGAAACGTTCGTCCTCATTTCAGTAGGCTCAAAGTTGGTTTGTACTTCGTACTTGAAATTGAATGTCGGATTTTCAAGAAACCAATAAGAGACAGAAAAAAAATTCTCGTAGATTCTTTAGCATGAAATGAAACCTTAATAAAAAACTTCGCCGTGGATATTGAACGTAGAAAGGAAAAACAGTGAACCGCATGTTGACACTAATCCGCATTTAAATGTGACTAATATTTTGGTTTTCTGCGTTATAATTAATGATTCTGAAGAAATTTCATGATTTTGTAAATTGCAAATTGTTGTACGGAGAATATTAAATTGATAAGTTGGCATTTCTATTGAATTAATTATTATTCTATCAAGAGATTGTTAAAAAAAAACAGTATTTCGTCAATAACTTGACCTAGATAATAACTTTTTTTTAGATAATTTGATTTTACATTATATAACATGATATTCAAGGCCAAACAGACTTTCTTTTTTTTCTAGACCACTTTTTGGGAACGTCAGGCTCATTTTTGTATTTAAAATGAAGGCCACTATTTTTCTTGGAAGAATAATTGTCTAATTCATCATTAAGTAAATTCTTAATGAATTGTTTGTTAAGGGACATTAATTAAAGTCTCCTGCTACGAAGAGTAATACCGGAATTAGGAGTGCGAAAAGACTGTAATTAAATGTAACATAAACGAATTAGAACAAGCTCCCTGCAACTTTTATCTGCAAGCCGACAAAATAAACAAAAGGAAATTTTAACAAAAATACACAAGAAATAGTTAGAAAATGCTAAACTCGAAAGCTTTTTGTTTTTTAAGTGCGGTATATACAAAGAAAGAACAAAGGAATAAAACTGGTTCACTGGTAGATTATGTAAACTCAAGAGAAAACACCATTAAAAATGGAGATGGTACTGTAGGGATCACATAGCCACTACCAGGAGCAATGAGGGCACGACAATATATTGAAATTTTTATTAACTAAACACAAAGGCTATTCGCAATACCATATATTATTTAATAACATTGGGAAAAGGTTGATCTTTGCAGTGGCCGGCCACAGCAGTAAGCAAAGTGCTAGATGTGAGCACCCACAAGCTTTGTGCACACAATTCACAGACGCTTTTACCAAAAGCTAGCAAATTTATTCCTTACGAACTCCCCTGCTTCGTCGCTCGAAAGGAAACGTATGCCCATGTGCGAATCTCTTGTGCGCATACCATTCTTTGCCATACACGCGGCGATTCTTGGAGCATTTTCCGGAGGGGAAAACATATTATAACATAGCGCGACTCCGTGTGTTGCTCGTGCATCAGACAAGAAGCCCCCAGAATTCTGGGGAAATTGTTCAAAGCACATCTAAAAATGAAATCCATTCGACGATATTTCATCTCCTTTGCGCTTATGGGCGATGAACGACATGCGTCTCGTTCCGTCCGCAATGCCAAGGGCCTCCAGTATTTCGCAAATCCGCCAGTCGTAGTTTTTCCGTCGAGATGTTAAGATCGGTGTATAAATATTATTTTGTTCGTTTTGTTTCCATTTTTATGTTTGATTGTTGTTGCTCTTGTTCTTTTTCATCTTTTATTAGTTTACACTAATTAAAATAAACGCATTTTGTACGCCAAAGAGAATATAACAATCTTAAAAATTATGTGAAAATATAAGGTGGTGTCACCTCAGCGTTTCCAACATTATAATTTGTGTTCAGTTAATTTACAAAAAAAAAATAATCGCTTTACGAACGGTAATATACGATATGCTAATTGAAATTAATGATTCGCGGTTAAAGGCAGCTTGCTTTAATTACATTAGTTTGCCAATAATTAATGTTTACTATATGTTACCGGTGCGAAGGCCAAATAAAATGAAATCGAATGGCGTTCAAGTGAAAACCAAGTGCATACATTAGAATAGAATTGATGAAAAAGTTCACCGTTTTGCAATATGACCCACAAAACATACGCACACAAATTGATGTGTTGAAATGGATTAGCCCCTAATTTCCCTAATTAACCAGTGATCCCATTTCCATCCAAAATGAAACTACAACTACAAAGAGTCGATCATCAATGGGAATTCATCTACATTCATTTCACATAAAAGCTTTTGCGCTTTGGACGGATTGGATATTTAATTACAATGAAGAAACCAACATTACCTCTCACAGCATAATATAGCTGTAAAAGTGCAATTGAATTTTTATTAAGCAGGCAAAGTAAAAACAACCAACTACAACGCACGCCACCAGTGGCAAAAACATAGTTCAGTGAACCAGCTTCAGGTGGCTCACACCCTTTAGACTCTAGAGTCTGGGAGATTGACATCCTTGACTACACAAAAACACAAATGTACATATATATGCGACATGACCTCGTTACTTTTGAGTCGTCTTTAAAAAGAAGAGGGAAAAAATTGAATTAAAAGCTCGTAGTCATAAAGGCCTTACCTTATTTGACCTCTTGTGTATTGTGAAGACACCTTCTGTGCATGCGTCTGCTTGCACAGTCTTCCACATATTCGCAAGTATAGATCATATAACATACTTTGTCTGGCTACACGCAATAATTCATTGGGGATTTACTTGCGTTCAAAAAAAGAGCTTCTGGTGCATTGCGCCAAATTGCTTATCGCGGATATTCTGTTGACCATATTTTAATTAAAATTCAATTAAATGGCGATTATAAATTTGAAATAAAAGCTCTAGTAGACCGCTATTGATGTTAAATTTGGAATGGCTCCACCGTCCACGCGAACGGGTGCGGTAAAAATAACACTTTCAGAAATTGGTGTGGCCGAATTAAATCAAAATAATTTCGCTGGCATACATATAGCGATATACTCGTAAATGTTCATAAAATACCGTTTCTCACGTAACTCCTTCGCATTTAATTCATCTCTTCTTTATATATATTATATTTACCTAACTGTAACTCGTTTATTTAATCCGATCGTCTTCAAACTTCTTTTCCCGTGTGTTCTGGACTCTGTACGAAAGGATTAAAAATAGACTTTTGGCAGTGTGATTATGGCCATTAATCCCACTGATTCAGCTGTAAACAGCAGGTGTTTCTGTGCTCATTGCATGTACACCGCAATACTATCTTCCATTGGATACACCTAGATTTGTCTTACAATTACTGGCTCTGATTAATTCTTTGTTTTGATTGAGATGAATTCACCTCAGCGGTTAATCCCTTGCAAGATGAACGGTTCATAAATGTATGTGGCTTGTATTGTATGTTTATTTATACTGCGCATTTGTGGGCCAAACAATACAAGTCAATGACTGTTTTCTGTATTATAAATACAAGGCACTTCCTGCACATTTTCAAAAATTTTCACTCATACAAATTGGATGATTCAATCCGGTCTAATCCGAAAAAAAAAAAATAAACACTTGATGGCAGTAATTGTTGGGTTTTTATTTTGAAAATTTGATTTGCATTTTGTAAAGCATTTGGTGCCTAAAGCTAAATCTGTTGTTTTTTCGCCTTTGTAACTAAAACAAGATAAAAATGTTTCAATTTTCCCGAAACCCTCCTAAAAAACATTCACCTTGCAGGCTGATAAAATATTAATGTGCTGACGAAATCGGGCGAACAGTGGAAAATTGTGTACACCGTGTAAAATGAAGAGCAAGTGAAAATGAATTTTCTTAATTCGTTCAAATAAACACGAGCACTATAACGATGGGAGAGGCTACCTCTTAAGTGGATACTTGTAATTAATTAAAAATATCTTGCAATAATGAGAACGAAGTGATTGTGCAATAATTGACCGTGAAGTTGTGAAATTAATATCAATGTAACTCAAATATAAAAATATACAAAGTTTTTGTTCCAAATTAAACCATTTCATATTTGAGTTTAATAAGTTAATCTGCATTATTAAAGAATTACAAATAGTTCCAGCAAATTTCGCAACAAAAATCTCTTTCCAATTTTGACATTAATTCAACTAAACAAAAATCATAATCTAAAAGTGTAATATTTAAAGAATTTGGTAAACGAGAATGCTCAATAAAAGCTTATATACTTATACCATATATATACAATAGTTAAATTCAAATAGTTTCTTTCAAATCAAAGCTTTTAAATAAATTACATATTTACTATTTAATAGCTAACACAATTGTGATTAAAATGATGAACAAATTACTTATCAACTAAATGCAATAATTAAGTGACCGTCTTTGTATCGCGACGATCGTCAAAATTAGTTTAATGATATTAAGGTTACCCTAGTCGGCGCGATTTATTAGTATCGCTGTACAATACTATTTATTTCCATCCACAAATCATACACCAATGATATTTTTAGATTGTGTCAAAACAATAATTATTGCTATTAATATAAAGTGTAATAAAGCATGTATCTCTAAATTTAAATAATAATAAAAGAAGAAAGAGAATTCTCAAAACAGTCATCCAAAAATAAATGGTTAGAATAGAATGGAATCAAATGTGTGGATTGGTAGCGGCCGGCAAGTCCGCGAAAGTGCGTTGGACATAATATATTGGTGGCAGCGAAAAAAATGCAGAAACATGCGCCACATGCTCAATGCCATTTAGTTCAGCCATATTGGCTCCGTCAAGCACGCCACATACTTGTTGCACTTATACTTGCGGTTAATCATAAATGTAGACCACGCCGAAGAAAAACTACCGATTTAATGCAAGTTAGAAGCACATAAATTGGGCAGTAGTTAGTAATAAATAATAAGTGTGAAGTTTTAAAAAAAGAAAAGAAATTAAAACAACCCAATTGTGATCATTAATAATTAATATAACATAAATAATATAAAAATAATTCATCAAAATGACGATGTGGCAAAGTGGTGGAATGGGAGGTCACGGCTCCCAGAATAATCCGTGGATGAAGTTGATGGGCATTGTTCACAAGGAGCGACGTATGCATGACACAGCTCAAAGTCAGAGTGGTTCCAACGAGCGAGCCCTGAACCAGTAAGTACATGCCGTTTATTCTATTATGATGTGTAATTTGCATTCATTCAATTATGAATAAGTGGACCAAAACGATTAATTAGTTACATTAAGATAACATATAAGAGTAGCTCTTTGTTCTGATAATTTTGATACTGTTTGACTGAAAATTTGCATTGCGCATGTCTCCAAATCTCTTGTACTTGTGCTTGCGTATTTACTTATTTATTATGAAACCAACATATATGTACTATACTGTACAGCTAATGCATAATTTTCAGGGCAAAGGTTAAGTGCTTCTCATAAACACTGGATTGTAATTCGAATGAGGTTTATTATGCCAGTATCATTTCATATAAATACATTTTAAGGGTTAACTCAAATGAATAGTAGGGTTTCTTAAGGATTTTACAGAATGAGGAAGACAAATAAGATGTAACAAATATTTTCTTAAAACTGTTGATTTTGTTTTCGATATGAATCTTTGAAGGAGTTTTATTCGCTTTTATCATATACTTGTTATTCTTTGATACATTTAAAAACGTCTAAAATGGCCTCAGAGACATTAAATATTGTTACCAAAAAACATATGTGCCACTCACTTGTCACACTGAAATTCGGTAAAAATAATGAAACAGTCGTTTTTTGGTTGCCATCACTCAGGGCCCAACCTTTTCGCATTCAATTGCCCAACATTCCCTTCTTTGGCAGCAAAACGAATATACGAGTGCATATACGTATACATAAAGGAAGAACACAATTACGATTATCAAAGCGATTGGGAAATGTTGAAAATGTTGGTTGTGAGGACCGAGGGTATCAACAAAGATGCGATGTGACCTTTGATGGAATTTCAAAAGTCTAACGTTGACAAACGTAAAAGAATTGAAGCTTTGAAGTTTGATTACAAATTAATTAGACCTGCGTAATTAAATAATTATATTCTACAACGATTTTAATTGCGATTAATATGCGTTCATACTTCTAAACTTATTTAATTAATCTTAAAATTCCTAAAATCTTTAATATTTATGAGACGAACAAAACTCAAACAACTCAATTTTGGGCAATGCCTAAATATGCGATTTTATTCATTACCAATAATCGTAAATTGTTAATGAGCTGTGTCGCGGTGTTCTTTTGGCAACCATTGAAAAATATTCGCGACGGCCGCGTCATAAAACGTACAGCATGATGACCCAAAACACATTATAGCGACGTATCAATACAAAAATTGTGCATGTAAGAAAGTGTACACGTAATAAAGGGCGGTTTGCTGACGAGCATAGATACCACATCCATTCAATTTACTAAACGAATCACATTCAGGTGATAAAAAGCATTCAGGCGTGATTTACATCACTTGTGTCCCAGAATATCCGTGCGGCCGTTTTTTCATCTCCTCCTGCACATTCAATCGCATCATAGCACTCCACGGCACTTTCCATTTTCAAATGGCTGCCCTCTTTATATTTGCGGTAAAAACGTTCATATAATATCTGTCGTCAGCGTGTGTATGCATACAATGTGTGTTGATATGCGCCATAAAGGGATGTTTTGTACTTATTTTTTATAATATAATATTGAAATGTATTAAGGAAAATGTGGCTTAATATAATTTCGCGGTGGGCTTGGTGTGAGCGATTTTACTGTGCAATTTATGCATGTGTAGTTGGAGTCAAGTGTGCCAGACATGAATAGTTTGCGTCGAACATTCGCTTCCTCGAAAATCTATTTTGAAAATGGCATGCCAAAATATTTACTTGCGTGTAACACATGCATATAAATAAATACGTACTCTATTTATGCGAGTTATTATGATTATATGTACACGAAAACGCAGTGCAGCCTTGGAGTGGGATGAGGTTTGATGTTGTGTGCTGGTGTATCGTGTAAACAGAAAGTGGTTTCGCCTCAATCATTGCCACTTTGTGAAGAAGTCAACGACCATGACAATTGGAAAATATGCACAAGGGATGAACGAAACGAGCTGTTGGGTTCCAGCAAAACGCAAAGCAGCGCTTTCAATTTAAAGTAAAATCACGTTGCCTTAAATGATTGACTTTATTTCCTTTCTGAATTTTCGATGATAAAATTAAATAGTCAATGAAACTCTTTCAGAAATTATACACATTCGTTTTTTGAGATAAATAAAACATTTTCTCTCTTAAGATTGAGTGCGATTACACATTTATTCTTTTTTGAATTAAACAATGAATGTCTTCATAACAATAAATTTCTTTAAGTAAGTTAAAACAAAACAATTGAGGCATAAAATTCGGCATGGTTGCACGCTATAACTTTAAAATACCATTATAGAATCCCTAAAACGTGAAAAAGGGTTTGAATTTCGGCTCTTTATTTAGGACGTAAACTTTGCCGGAACACAAAATTGCCTCGTAAAATTTTAAACTTGAAGAAATATCGATACAACGTGCGAATCTAAATTAATTTTGAAGGCGATGGCAATCTGAAAACGACGCGATGTAAGTTCAGCAATGAATCACGATATATTTCACAATTTGTGATTGCAGGTATTTTCAGTAAATGTACGAATTATGGCATAAAACTATGTGGTTGCCTTATCTAATATCTTAT
>JANSTS010009595.1:37038-49750 GCA_026546915.1 Sylvicola fuscatus
TCAAATAAAACATTTGATTTTTTCAAAGAAAATCTGAATTTCATGATAATTTTTGTTGAACGTACAGTTCTATACGGCACTTCTTATCATCACAAATGCGGCAAGTAGGTCTTGGAATCCGGTCACAAAGTAAAATTAATACCTAAAAAGGGATAACAAACCAGTTGCGTGTCTTGCAAGAATATATTTGATCCATTTTTGGTCAGGCATTTACGACAAACAACGGAAAATGAGAAATAAAAAAAATGATTTCGCTAAACTAACACGCATTAATAAAGATAAAAAATGCGAATTGAAAAGAAAGCAGTGAGAAATCAGAGGAAATCAAAGTCAGGTAAAATAAATTGGATAGCTAAAGTGGGTAAGAGGGAGAGTGGGGGAACTGGGATTGTGGCCGGATGGCATCAGGCGATACATTCTTGTAATAAAATTTTTGTTTATCTATTCCATGCTGGCGTGGTAATTAGGTGAACATTTCTTCTATTTTGGTATGAGCTCCTTGGCATGATGGTAATTTGAATAAGATGTTTCCAACACGGCATTCAGCTGTTTGCATACCATTTACTATTTGTCATTTGCGGGGAAATTAGGTTTCCTAATTTAAAATTGATTACCATGCACCAAACAATATTAAAGGTGAAAAAATATAAGAAACCTCTGCAAAAATTACTTTCACTAAGAAAAGATAAGTATATTTTTATGTGTGTGTATACCGAGTATCAACATTACGAAATTGTTGTTGTTACACTGTTAATCACTAAATAGTTGTGGTATGTAATTCCCCAGGCTCGAGAAGCTACCCTGGTTGAAATTGTGTAAGGGGTTGGACATTGTGTGGCTGCCACAACATTTAAAAGCTTGTGAATATTTGTGCGACAAATTGCCACGCGAATTCTATAAGGGTACCATTAAATTCCTATTATCCGGTGCTCAATACACTGTTGAACGCCAGCTAAACCGTTTTCTTCCGTAAACAGAAGGTTCGGCACTATTTCACCCCGGCACATAACATATATCTTTGATTACAAATAGTATAGTGAGTCAGAAATACTCAAATGCTCAAGATTGATTTTATGGTCTTGTTGATTTCTAGATACCGTTGACACGCACATGATCCTGAATTCGATTACTAACTTCCCGCTTCTTTACGAAAAAGCTGTTATAAAATCGTTACTATGCTCCAATATCAAACGATGGTGGGGGTCAAATGTATTTTGCCATCCCTTAAAAAAATCAACAAATTCCATTGATAAATGTTCGATAACAGCGTGTGGTGATGTGATATGTCTCGATAGGACCATCAATTCAGTGGCTGCGGTTAACAGCGAATCTTGATACTTGAAGAGATTTCATTGTATGTGGAGTTGAAAATGTTCTTTCGCGTGACAGAAAATTTCTCCCCATTTTCTCGTTAAGTCAGATAAATGATAGGCATATTATTATTATGTTTGTATCCAATAGGCACTTGACTGTAAGTGGGCATTCATGAAGCTCAGCGTACAAAGCATATACTCTAGACTCTAGACTCTAGGGCGTGTGTGTTTTATCTTTTGTTTTGAACTGAATAATATGTTAAACAGAAAAAAGGTTAAGATGCACCAATGACTTATGAGCTTATTGGTATTTTTGTTCCGGAAATGGAGTCTCGTATATGCAAAAGAATTGACAATACTCCTTTTGTATTAATGCAAATTGTTTGCGACTTGTATTTTTTTGATTTGAGGGTTTTTAATTTAACGAAATTAGAATTGCAAATGGAATAGAATTAAATAATGGGATGTTTTTTTTTTTGTTAAAATTAAAGGAGCAATGAGTTTTCTTTGTACATAGTAATTGATTAAAAAAAGAAACGCTTTTGCATTATGTTGACATTTCTGCTAAATTAAATCATCAAACTTTAACCAATGTATGATAGATAAATAATTGACATATAAATAGAACTTTTTTTAAATTTGCTTTAGATAGGATTTATAATCAATGTAAAATAAATTTTAATACGTTTAATTTCTGTCTTTAAAACAACAATAAATTTATACAGAATACCAATGGTCCCTTTATAGTTTAGCGGTGTTAAACGGTTTGCATTACAAAAGCTTATTCTAAAGTTTCAATGATCGTCATTACTCATTACAAACATAGCTCATAGATACTTTTAATATAAAGAACTTGATTCAACACAAGGAAGTTTTCTACTTAACATCGTTTACTACGGCGCAGCCCAGAGGGATTATCAGACATTATAAACTTGTCGGAATCTTGCTTGCTATCAAATATTTTCAGATAAAATCTGCAAAACTTTTAAATAGTCTCGAGATTCCTTTAATTGAATTTATAAATTACACTGAGGAATTCCCAAATGACAAAGATCTTAATCCTGCTGGAGAATCTTGTGTCACATACGCCATTATTTACATGTGTTCATAAATTATCAACTTAATAATATACGAAACATATACTGTCTTCATATATGCTCCAAAATCCCATGTTAAATATATTGTATAAACGTTTTACATATGCATACCACGTGGTGCGCACGTACAGCCTGTGTCAATGTCATTGCGATAAATTCAGTGGCAACACATTTTTTTGGGGACATGTAACTACATAAGAAAATGAAAATACACCTCATTCCATTCAGATGACAAAACATTGTCGGGGAAAATAATTAAATGTTCCTTTCTTTGTTTAAATGAGAAGAAAGCAGCATCCGGCAGAAGTTATAGGGTTAAATGGGAATGTCAATTGGTGGCCCATCTGAGTAATGATCTCGTTGCAGCTTGTTCTCATAGCCATCAAGCCCAAACAAAACGAGTCACATTTAACAGGCCTTTGGAAGACTTGGTGCGTTGCGGGCAAGCTGTACTGATGAGTCTCGTACCACAAGAACATTTTCTTTACCAGTTGTTTAGTAAATATGTCTGAGTGATGTATCCGCATTCATGGCGACTCGACGCCAGAAAATAAAGATGTGGTAGATGTGGATTCCTACAACAACTTCTACAGAATATATTTATCTTCTTTATAGTTGATTAACAGATTCAGAACGAGAACATCTATAGCATTTCTTCATAGCCGAAATTATGTACAGTATATGCCTGTATAGTTTTTGAATTCATTGAGTTGCCCTATATACTTCATAGATATTCTTTACATTAAAACGATGTTACAGGGCGCCATTATTTATGCAGTGGAAAATATGCCGGCTATGTGGTGGTTGTCAGTCACTATGAATAGACGTTAAAATATACGCGCGTGAATAGCGACGATGCTGTATAAAAGCTCATTTACAAAAGTGGCCCATTGAATTTGTGGAAGCGTTTAGTGCTTTAAGCTCTCTCATTCAATAAATATCACCATGATTTACGTGCACACAAGCGCACGATCTAGTCTACTTAAGCAACTTTCGATATGTGCACTTTAATAATAAAACGAACGAAAGAAGCACGTACATACAGTCGGAAACATTTGCCGCCTACCCAATTCGACGACTGCGTGTGCTACGCCACAAAACATTATGTTGCCATGATATTTAGCTGGAAGCTTCGGTTTTGCCATGGTATAGTAATGATGAAAATACTTCAACCTCCCTCAATATGGCAAAAATTGTCGCAGAACATCTTGTCGTTGTCTGACATTTTGCCAGATCCATTATAACAATGCAAAAATGTTGATGTTAATAGTCCAACGGACGACAATTTGGACTTCAAGGATGTATTAACATATAATTTAGATGGAATTTTAAATTAGTATTTCAGTTTACTGTCCAATGTTTTTTGTTTGTTTCGGAACATAATTGCAACGTTTGTTCTAAACGTTATTTAACCTAAAAATTTTAACATTTAAATACATAAATTACAAAATGTTTGCCTTTTTCCATATCCAATTTTGAGATCAGCAAACTATAGGCCAATAATGCTAATTTTCATTTAAATATTCACTGAGACAAATATCTAAAAAAAAAATTGTATCTAGTATTAATATATATTTTTAGGATTTAATTGGTATTGTCTTCAGTCAAAATTAAAACATAAATTATTTATAAACGGCTGTAAAACAAGACAGAAACCAGTAAAATGTGCTGCTGTAGTCTTCTGAGCATATTTATGTACTTTCAACATACATAGTGAAAATATGGATTTGCTATTCGTTATATTTTTGTCGAATTCCCACGATGAGCGTAGCCAGTTGGTCTACGAAAGCGACATAAATCTGATGGGACGCGATAAAAATGCTGTGTATGTACGTAGTTCAGTGGATACCATCAAACCGAAACGCAGAAAAGGACGAATAAAAATAGAATGTAGCAGAATTCCGAATCCCATCGGACTAGCAAAGTTTAAGTGAAATTATGCTTGTAACCCCAATGTCACTGTGCCCAGAATGTCATGAACACAACGGTCCACTGTAAATGGATGTATTTTTACAAAAACCTAACATCTATATATTTTATAAGCGAACACCAACAAATACATGGATTGGTCGATTCTTTCCTGATTACACATCCGGCCGCGAGGGCTTTAGCGGAAATTGGGGAAGAAAACGAAATGTGCGTTGAAGCCTCGACAAATTATTTTTATATGTTAAAAAGGAGCACAATATGCGTCCAGTATTCTGTAATGAAATCTTTGACTTTAATATTCTGATAAATAAGGCTTGCAATCGATCAGTGAACACAAGGCCTCGGTTATAACAAACAGACCGCAGAAGCATGTGATAAAACAATGACTTAACCATAAACTTGACGAAACCGGAACTCACCTTCTGTAGAGCCCTCAAAACACCTTCTGCCTCAGCGAGAAACCCTTATTTTTACCTAATTAAGTTATTAATGATTATCCTTCGCTTCACTTAACCCCTTAATAGGAAGTTCCCTTAATTGACATTAATTCGTCTCTAAATTTAGGTGTCACGCATACAAACAAATGTGTTAGAAAAGGTCAAAAAGGACCAAAATGTATACTCACGCTAAATTGCTAACACCTCACTTGTACAACGTACCTTTCGCGGCTATATTGATAATCAATTGTTTCAATAGCTTATTTGTCAGCGTCCTCGTCTCTTTGTCTCTGGCATGATTTATTCGGTCGTGGTTTAACATTGCTAACGAATTGAATTTAGCTCGGTGAAAAAAAAACATGGTAAAGGGAAGGTAGGCGCATTATTTTATTAGTATAGAACCCATTTTTTTAAATTGAGATTTTATTATTACCAAGTATTGTATAAAATTTTACGATACTTTTTTACTTGTACACCACTAAACTACACGATTTACAAATTTTACTTGCTGTATTTTTTTTACTCAGTCAAAAAAACAGAAGATATGGGACACTAATATTCTGTATTGTATTTGAAAAAATAAGGAATTGTCTTAATTGTAAGTTAGAAAAAAGTATAAGGAATATTACTTTGTGGAAACTTAAAACAGTATTTTATTATTTTTCTAACAATCTTTTTATTTTACACCATAAACAGTTTTTTTTCATCAAATTTACAAAGAACCTAAAAATGGTGCATCATTGAATAGTCATATTATTGTTTTTTTTTTTAATTAAACCGACTAATTTGAAATGCTTATAATTAATATTTAGTTATAATTTTTAATTAGTTTTTTTTTCCAGATGATTAAAAACATTATAAGGAGTTCAAATCAATCGTTTTTGGCCACCTTGTATTTTCCGATTTATCTTTTAATCTTTTTATGTACAATTTTATTTTTTGTTAATTACTTTAAATTCGTACCAATATAATACCATATTTTTCAAGGTGACAGTTGCGGTAGTCACATTCAATATTTTTGAATTTTTTTTGTCTATTCCACAAACACATCATGCCCACATACCATATGTTATTCATATTTCATCATATTTTTACCATAATTTTATCACCAAAAATATTTCACAAGATTGTTGACCTCATCATGGAACTTTCATGAAATATGTACTCGTATAAAAAAGTCAGTTAAATTTTTATGTGATTTATGTGATTATGAATTTTCATACTTGAAACAAAAAGCGTGCTATATTCGTTAAAATTTTAGATTGTTTTTAAATTCTGTTTTTAAAGGATATTAAAGGTTTATCAATAAATTTGCTATAATCTTTAAGGCAACAAAATTTTCAATTTAAAAAAAAAATGTTAAGTGTAAAATTCAAGAAAGCTACTTCAAATATTTTGTTTTAGTAGTTCCAGATTGATTATCAAATAAGTCAGTTAATTCATACTTTCTGAAACATATAAATAGTCATTTGTTAACCTTTATACAATATTAAGTTTTTATAACCCATTTTTATTGGTATGTTGACAATACCAATATGTAAAGAACTAAAGTAAGAAAGACTCAACAAATTAATTGAATATTAAGTATTAAATTTAGAATGTTTGTCATGATTCTTAAGACGTTTTCTAAATGCTAACAATTTTAAGCAAAAAGTTGCATTACAAAAAATAAAAATGGAATGAGCACGTTTTTTGCGCGAGACGCTAATCGCAAAGTTACGCCTCACTGAGCACTCAACTACTACAATATATTGTTTGAGTTCCCCATTTTTATGTCATCGCGGCATTGTTACCGTCACGCGCACCCCTAAAACCCTAAAACACAACAAGCGAATATTTATTGAAATGAGATCCTTCGCATGAATACAATTGCGGAGAATCCGATATCACATCCGCACTGTGTGGGTGCTTCCTCCATTATACAGTGTGATTCTCTAAATTGAACGCCATTTTGCATGCCACCCGCCCTAACTGTGTTTGATGACAACAACTACAAAGCCCACCCCATCCCCCCTGACGCTTTTTCTCTCATTGTATGTGAATTGCGATTGCAAACGAATGAAGCTTAACTTGCATACAGGCGCGCCTCAAATTCTATTTTAATTTTACACATTTACATAAAAAAGCGTCAATTGATGTCAACCAACCGCAAGAGTTTTGCATTTAAAGATCCGCAATGTGCATAGAACTGTAAATTGACGCTGTTTGCGGCAGCACACATTCACAATTTTGGTCTGATGTATGTTATAAGTAGTACGTGGAAGGGATTTCATTAAAACTGATTACATTACACCACTTAGGGTCATTCATATGTGCATGCGTTATGGACTATGGTATGGATTCAGGACGAGGATGCTTTTATGAAGTTTCGTGTACAGACTACGTGATTTATGTTATTTTTTGGTCATAATATTGGCATCAGAATTAATTGCATTGGACCGAAGTGGATTCACGCCGGTCATTTGTGGTGGTGTTTTGTGTAAATTATGCTGTTTACATAGCAAGCTTGTTTCAGTTTATTGGCGGTTATTTCAAAGTGGTTTCAAACCGCATTTTCTGTAAATTTTCATCAATTTTATTAAATAAAACATCATTTAAAATATAAATTTAAAACACAATATCTTCAAATGTTTATCCGCTAGAGATCTGAAAATGAAATATTAATCTGCAAGCAATTGTTTTTACGATTAATAATGAATTTGATATAAAGAAAGTTTGGTCCCTCAAAGATTACGATAATAGGTTTGTCAATATTGATTTATTATTTGATACGGAAGAAAACGTTCATGAAACCATTAATCTTATTCTATAATAGATAGTCTAAGTAATCAACAGGTATGTTCGTAAAGTCTTAAGCCTTCTTTTAGAATTCCAGCAATGTTTGGATTATCCTTTCTTCCTGCAAGATAAAATTTCGGTTTATGAATATAAATATTAAATGAATCCATCAAAAATATTACATATAATTTAAAAAATATTTAACTGAAATAACATAATAATTTCCATCACAAAAATCAGGTGCATACGTACCACCAATAAATTAGAGGTAGTTATGCAGCATTTAAATGTGCAGATATGCAGAGATTTGCCTTTGATCAGTGGCCACGGTCCAGCAATACATTTAATTGCTGGCCCATTCTCTGGTCCATTGAATGGTGTTCGTTGACCAGCGAAATAACTTAAAATGCATCAGCGGTCAATTGGCACCTGGTTTAATTGCATTTTCGCGCTATTTCATTGGCATAGTTTTTTTTTGTTTGTTGCGGTAATGCCATCAGGAGGTGTGCCAACACAATGTGTGTAGATATCGTTAAAAAATATTTTGCGTTGCATCAGGTGCAAACCAATTTAATTGTACTTTTGTATTATTAATTTTTATCGTTCCAGGGGAATGCTTAGTGGTTGATATAATTCAAACGTGTCTAGAAGAGTAATTACAGTATGAAAGCTCGAACTACTAAAGAATGGAAAATTAAAAAAAAAATTCAGTTTCCGATTTCTCAAAGCTTTCTCTTGTTATTTACTCAGGTTTAGTAGGATTGTTACCATTATACATTTACCAAGAAATTTCATTAAATCATCTGAAAGAGTGAGAATAACAATTTACAAAAGCGTTATATCACAAGAGACCGGTTATATAAGCGACTATATGGCGAGCTTCAGTTGCTTCTGTTTTGTATATGTGTGACAAAGTTATCAGGCTGAAACAGCATCAGCCACACACTCAAGGTGTTTATTATCCCACAAGCAGTCAGTAGCATATCGCTTACAATTATGTTGGCATTCGTTTGATATAATTACAAAAGTGTTTGTCTTTCATTGATGGTTGAAACTGAATCGGACAGCAACATGTAAAGGAACGTGTGGAACTAAATTAAACTATTGGCCCTTGGGGGCACTCTGCTAGAATACCACAAGCATTAGTGCTGGTCATCGACCTAATTACTCCTGTACACAAACCCGTTGCTGCTGCTTATATTTTCCTTCATGTAGCTTTTTCACAATTGACCCTTAAAACATTTGTGCTCCAGAGTGAGCTTCCGCACCATCAAATAAACTCAGTACCAATCGCATGCAAATACATAGTGATTTATGTTGTGATAAAAGGAAACGATGCATGCAAATCCATAAATGGTTTAAGCCAAATCACGTTCATGCGTATTTTTAATATGTGATTTTGTCTACATACACTAAATTTAACAAAAGGTAAATAAATTTTGACATAAAGTTGATACGCGAGCACGCTTCGCCCCATGAGGGCAAACAAACGTTTTAACTTCCTTGGCTTTATCATCCCTCTTGTATACATATAACTTTGTGCATAAGTTTGCCTTTATGGTTGTGGTTATGAGCATTTTGAGACAATGTATAAAAGTTAAGGGTTCGCCTGTTTTGTTTATGCGTGTGTGCGAGTTTTGCATTCGTTGCTGTGCCACATCTATACGATATAGACACGTGTGATGTATTTCTTTGAAAAGTATAAAAAATATATGAAAGTACAGTAAAACTTTGTAAAATCTCATGTTGAGAGTCTATCTTTTGCCGCTCAGCCAAAAGATTTCATTGCATAGTTGTTCAGGTAACATGGAAAAGCTTTTTGAACTCAATTTCACTTCATTTTAATTGTAAAGGGAATACATTTTCGTTAAACATTTTATTTTTATTTAATGAATAGGTTTATTATTTTTCTATTTTTATAAAAAAAAAAATGTAAATATGAACTGATTTAGTTTGTGCACTTTAATTTACTGAAAACCATTTTTTTCGGAAAATGATTTTTCATGACATTATACAATATGTTATAAATTTTATACAATATTATTGCATATACGTTTCTATTTGTTAATAAGTTTTTCTTTAAAATTTTCCAATTAAATTCTAAAATACGGAAGCTGAGTCATTACTTTCAAATTACTGTAAAACGCGTAAAAAAACCATCTTTATACTGAGATATAAAAACGAAAGATACATGGAACAAAAATATGTAATGTTTTTTGCTTTCATTTGAAAACGCCAAACAGGCACCATCAATCCAGTTAGAAAGGAGAATGACTAAATTTAAATTGTTTCAAACAATTTTATCGTTTGAAATTCAAACGGATGAATAAATAAGTTTTATCATTTATTTGACATCTAAGCTGTTAGAAAAATTTGTCAATTTACGAATATCATTCGTCTTCAATTTAAATTTTTTATTTGCTACAAATTCTGTTACCAAAAAAAAAATTGTTTCAATTTGCCTTCTGCTCAATATGTTCGACATGACACATCCCTTGTAGTAATAAAAACAATAAAATTCACTAAATGAGATAGAGTCTGAGCGCCAAATCTTGTGTATATGTTATATAACATATTCAATATGCGTATAAGGAAAACGGAAAGAAGCCTTGTATTTCCTATTTTCAGTATTTTGTAGCACAAGTAAATCCTATATCTTAGTAAATGCGTGTGGGAAAATCTTAGCGGCAAGGAGGGTGGGATGTTCTTGGTGAATGACACTGTATAGTTTATAGTGTGACAAGAAAAACTGGGGGCGCATGTTAATTGATTATCGACACGATCGTTTGCGCTGTGATAAAGTCAACCCCTCGTCAATTGGGTACATTAAATCGCACCGTCATCGTGACAAGCCGGAATAAGGAAGCTCAATTGCAATGCCTTCAATACTGAAGGTCATTGGATTAAGTCGCCGAACCTCCTCACTTTCAAAAGTCTTTACCCAATTTTCGGGCGAAATATATTCATTCCTTTTACATGTTTATGGCACGATTTATGGATGTTAATGTTTATTTATTTGTTTTCACTCGTTGGATCGACTGCCACTCGCACTGTCATGCCAATCGGCTTTAAGTTGGCGCCCTTATAATGCGACTTGTAACATAGTGCTACTTATAATTTATGGTCTGATCCTTTTTCCGCGTATACATGTGTGATGCACTCTCGCTTCTAACATATGCTCTGCTCATATTGTCGATAGCTACGCGTTGTTTAGGTAAGAAGATTTGATTCTCATTTGTATGCTTTATGTGAAATGTATGTGCATAATTTATTTGGTTTGTGTGTATTTATGTTATGCGCCTAAAAAGATGAACGTGAGTACTGCGATGATGAAATTCATGAAAATGGTATATCAAATATTGAAAATCATCTCCACCGAATATTGGCTATTTGAATATTGAATTTGTATGTTGGCAGTTATATTCCCTTGTTATCATCTCGCGAATAAGCGTGCTGACAACGAGGGGTACGGGGTGGTATTTTCATAGTTGGTTGAAGAAACGATTTCTTTCTCGCAAGATGCTAAAAATTGAAATTTGCCATAAACGCAATGGGATTGTATATTGTATAAGGACTGAGGCATCTTTTACCACAATATTCGATTGAAAGAGGAATTTTGCATTTTTGCGGGGATTCATGTATTTATGAGAGATATTTTTATACTGACTTAAAAACCAAATTATAGTAAATTAAAGATTTTTTTAAAGGAAAAATTAACTTAGATTATCCTTATATTTTATGTACATTAATCTGATTATATTCCGTTAACACCACTTGCCACTGTGAAACTTGGTCCTTTTTCAGCAAATCTTCGAATGCTGAAAATACTGTTATTTAAACAAAATAGTCTCTAATCCAAAAGGGTTCACTAATGTACAAAACGCAAAAGGTCAAATTCAAATTAAAACTTTAGCTTAAGCATTAAGTAATGATCTTCATTTAAAAGCTTCAGAGTAAAAAATGCAAAAATTTAAACAAAAACCCGTCAAGTATAAAATGCGTGTAACTACATCATAAAAACTGTCGTTTTATTCTTGAACATTTAGGGGGTGCCAACTGCCAACTGCTAGTAATAATTTTAAAATAATTAACTAACTTGGTACTTATCTGAGGCAGAAGTGTTGCCAAGTGCACTCCGAATCTTTCCCTCTGTCAAATTATTACTCTGTTTCATATCATGGGGAGACTAAGTCTGGCTTTATAATGTTATAATGACGTATTATTTCTGAATTCATAAATATTTGAAGTTGAAAAGCACGGAATAAATACATATTTTATTTTCGTATTAATTTAAAATTCATATACGGACTGAAACATTCATGCAATAAAGAGAGTACGCACGCACACCGTCGTCAATAAATTGTATAATATTGAAGTGTGGCTTTTATGATACACTTGTGAGCCATGGCAACAGATTACAATATGTTTCAAAGCTTTAAAGCTCTGGATTCATAAAAAAGCTATTGGCATGTAGATGGTGCTTCTAATGAAGTTTTCCGCAAAACAAGTCATCATTTTTTTCTTTATGGGTTTAATGCAATAAACAAACATTTGATTTTATGAATATTTTTTCTAAAACTAACATTAAAGTATTATCCTTATAACACATCAAAATAGTGATCACCCTGTGAGAAAGCGCTTTTCACTTTAAGCTTTTATTCATGGCTACCAGATGGCAGAGTTCTTTCATTACCATGACGGGTAACTTTCCAACTGACGTCATTGCGCAATGCGGCACATGCTAGCAGCGAACATATGATTTTCCCATATTTTCCACTACATTCATATGTTTTGCTATTTCACTCTAGTTCTTAGTATTTTCCTGTGACTGAAAAGAGCAAAATCATATCAATATTATTTACGTTGTTTTTGCACTACCATTTGATTTAAAGGGGAAACCCCTCATTGGAAATTTTACAAAATAATTCTAAATCTTTAATGCAATGTTTTTCATATTAAAATGATACTAAAAAAAAATTTTTAATCATTTTTAAAATTTTTTTGTTTGGAGTTTGGAGCATTCAAGGAAAAGGAAGTGCAAACGCTTCGATTTTCCCTTTAACTTCTATCACTTCTGCACTTGGCATTGTTTCTTTTGTCGCACAATTCAACCATTCATATTAGGCTTATTGGTTTCACGATGCAGTTTTTAAAATAT
>JANSTS010009606.1:0-52463 GCA_026546915.1 Sylvicola fuscatus
ATACGATCGAATCCTCTACTATACAGTAGGTTTTATATAAAAAAGTGCTAAAAAACAGAGTTTTTATAAATATGCTCATTAAAAACTTAAAAATTCTTAAAAATGAAAATTGTAAAAAGATAATGTTTTCTAACATTACTATTTTGTTATAACTTTTTACCAAATCAAAATCGGATGGATAATGAGATCATAATATCGACTCAAAGTCAACCAAAAAACACAAAAGTTATTGAAGTTTTCATATTCCTTGTTTTTTCGGCAACTTTAAGAAGCTGCTGTTCGAAAAATAAGTAAAAAAAAAAAAAAAGAAAACCGATTTCATATACATTGAACCTTTAAGAATTAAACTGCATCATTAAAATTTTCGAAAAAAATATTTTTTTTTTTCACCAATGATTGCGGATTTGTATGGGTCGCCCCACTGTGTCGCGCTGCCGCAGCAATTCACCGCAACACGTCTGCAAATAAAATGGGCAAAGTCGCGCGGAGTTTCTCGCATATAGCGCCGATCATTGTATGTACAATGTACATTTCATAGACGCTTCATATAATTATGTTTACTTATTTTTAAATTTTTATTATTTTAAGAATTCATACAGAAGTTCGTATTCCGTACGAGCAGTGGGCGCCTCAACAATTTGTTGTTGTTGCGGGTATGTTTTTCATACAATCTTCGGTACATTATGTTTGCGTGTATTGCGTTGTGTTGCGTTTCTTTGCTCATTCATAATTGGTGCTACTCGTACACCGCTTTCGGTATGTACACACAATGCATACATATTAATCAAGTTAAGGAGGCTGGAGACCTTAATACGCGAATTTACGTTGCTTATTACGGGCTAGGGGTGGCATTGTGCCTACCACATTCGCTGAAGGGTGTGAGCTAGCTGAAACAACGAACGTATAACATATTCAAGCAGTTCGCTCTTGTGTAAAGTTTCTCATTGATAGATGTATGACGATGCATAATAAATCGGCTGATACTTAAGGGGATGAATGTGAGAGGATCTTATTGATTATCATTGCCAACTTCGTGGAATGGAGGGATGGAATGTTTTAATATCAACACATCGAACAAGAATCTGCGAAAAAATGACCAAAGACGTTCATTAAAATGCAAATCACACAATTTGTATATTTGAAAAAAAAAAACAAAAAACATTTAACATGCAGATACAACTGCAAAGTATATCCAACAATATCATCCCCTCCTTCCATGTACATAAAACATTTGTAATCCACCCGAAATGGGGCATTATACTCGTAATATTAAGTACTTGTAGAAAAATCACTCGTGATTGTCGAAGCCACTGCCAATAATGTGCGGTGGGGTACCTCTGGAAATGTTTGGGAATGATGGAGATCAACTTGATTAACGTGGCTGGATAAAAATCGAAATAGTATATATGGCAATTGCGGGCTCCGCACCAAAAAAAAAAAACAAAAAACAAAAACAAACGAGGAGAAGCAACGGAAATAATTCACATTATCCGTTATTTTCTGAACACGAAATGCTATCTTCGATTTTTGCACCAGAAACCAAATATGTATAAAGAAAGAAAGGAAAAAAAAAAACAAGTGATGCAAGAAACGAGAAAGAAAACGACTCAAAACAAAAACGATGTAATACCGAAGACACCGAAGCAGAAAGTTTTCCAAAGGCTAAAGGTAATTGTTCAATAAATCTTTATCCTTACAAAGATATACTAAATGGGAAGGGAGAGTGAGACAGGATATGAAATGCCTCGCCGACCGTCGAAGAAATGTGCTGCGAATGCATTCCAGAACTCAGCTTGATCTGTTTTGTAAATTGACAAAACACTTAAGGTAAACCATTTTTAAATTTAAGAGTTACTAAATCCTTTGTTTGTTTTACTAATTACTACAATAGATGCTGCAAGTGCATTTGGTATGCACTCCTAATAGGAAGTTCGTGCCAAAAGACTAGAAGAATCGAAGATTTGGCATAAATCCCCAGCAGAAAGGGGAGCATTAAAAGTAGCGTAAGATGTTGTGGAAGACAAAAAGAAAGTATTGGTGCACCCCCTTTATCAGTTATGGAGAAATCTCACTGCAAACTTATTTGGCTGCTTACTTTTGTCTCTCTGTCAAGGATTCGACGAAACGAATTCAAAGATGAGGGTAGCGAATTTTTCGGCACCAATTTCTCGGCGATATTTATTTTGTTGCTTACTTTCTTTTTTACTTTTGCCTCGTTTTGCTTTTCTTACTCATCGGTTCTTCGTTTTATTGCGCCCGTCTTGTATCTGTTCTAAGCGCTACTTTCAATCGCTTCGTTTACTCACGGGTGATTTTGGTCGATTGTGTATAGATATGTGTGTATATAGGGTGACTTAATTGTGGGTGGCATTGAGAGGAAAATATTCAAGTATGGTGAAGTGTTTTGACGATATTTAGTATATATTTTGCAACGTTATTTCCGCATGATTGTCTCCTCATGCTGCTGGGCTGCGCCTTTTATGCGGCGCCTTTTCCAATTGATGAGGGGACAAAGTGTGGGGCAAGTGTGAGTGAGTGATTGGGTTGGTGTGATCAAATGGAAGCGTGGAGGTGCGGATGGATGAGTCCAGGGCAACACCAACAACAAGGTAACCAGCGAAAGCGCAAAAATCGCGTATAATTGACAAGAAGGGAATAAACGCGAGAAAGAAAGCAACTTAAAAATACTTCATTTACCTTAAGGGGAGCGACACCCTTAAAACACAATGGAAAATGGAAAATTAAACAAAATAAAAACAATAGTGGGAAATACTAACAGGAAATCGTCTCTCCTGTACTGTTTGTCTCTTTTTTCAAATTTTATTATCGAATTATTAATGAACTTTATAATCGCCCTTTAGTTGGCTTAAGACTGCCTGTAAGTTAAACATTTTTTTGAGAACAAAAACATTCTTTAAGTGTCATCAATTACCTGAAATTTAGTTCAAGTGATTGTTATGAACAAAATACAGAAAGTTCGACGAACTTTTACTTGTAAGTTTATGGATTTCCTTACAACCATTATTGAAGTTTCTGCCATCCCTTTAATCACAGAAATAAAACTCCCAAACTCAGTACTTTAGGGTAATCGGCCAGCCGTGCAGATAGCACCGATATCCAATTGGAGAAAGTGTAGATACATTTATGTACAGAAGTTAATCAGCGCACAATTTTTAAGATGAATACACATTGATTGAATGCAATCAATCGTTTTCCCTATATTTTCTGCTCACTTGTCTTGCATTATACTCTCTTTTGTCTTACAGATATTTGCCGTCTTATTCTTTTCTGTATACGCGCCAAGAAACAACTCATGCTGTATGTAATAAATATAACGAATCGAGAGCACACAGCAGAAATGGTGTACAGTCGAACAGGCAAATGTTATTGGAAAAAGTAAATATTAGATATTTTATGCAAATATCGCAGCGAATGTAAACAATAGGATTTACTCCGTGCCCTTGCCTCCACCCTTCTTTGTCTCGTGCCCTCGAATTAGGCGGCGCCGCATCACCAATTGACAATCGCCTCATCTCTTTGGCGCACATAAATGCGGAATTTCGATAAATTCGACGAAGAGCTGCATCTTCCTGCCCCCCCCCCCCCTTCCTCTTCCAACCACCGACTTCCCTTTCTCTCGGTTCTATCGCGACCACGATGCCGCGCTACTTCCGCACCCCAGTGAATGTCACTCTGCTATAAGTTATCTTTGCCTTATTTTATTATTTAGCTGAAAAAAACAAAAAACAAAAATAAGAAAAACACAAGGCACATGGGGTTTGATCGCTGATGCTGTTTTTTCTATAAATTTCCATACATTTCTTCATCACGTCTTGTGCGCCTCCCTTTTCCCTTCGTTCACTAGTCGTATTTTATTTGTTCGATATACAGCTTCGGTTTGATCCGTCGCTATTGCCGTTCACCCTCACTTTTCTAATCACAATTATGCCATTCACTGTTTGTAATTTCTTTTCTCTTCAATTTTAAACAAACACATTTCTACAGATAATTTCGCCGTTATTGACTTTTGTCGTCTTTAGTCTTCACGAAATTATCGCACGGTTCACTTAATCAGTTGTCGGTTTGCCCTCACAATGTTGGCCCTTTCAACAGTATTCGATGAATCTATTTTAATGATTCAAATACTCTATTCTAGATGGCTATGTCTGAAATTGAATGAAGTTGTCAATATGATTAGGAAGTTGTTTCCCAAAAAAATGAGAATTTTCGCAGGTAAATCTCAGCAAAATAGAAAATATTTAAAGTTTACGTTCCAAAATCAACCAACAACATCGCTGTAAGGCTTACAGGATTCATCGTAAATTATGAACATGCTTTTGCCGAAACTTCATAGAACCACGGTAGCCACTAAACCAATATTTAGTACCCCACGAATATGGCCAAGTTTTCAATGATACGACAATTTCATGTACATACACGCAAATTCCTCCCAGAGCCAAGTCGAATGGAACAAACAATGAAATCAATCCCCTAAATGGCCGTATGGCGTGTTTAGTAGCTTCCTGCCGCCGTAAGTGTTTCTGCATTCAGATACGGATATTCAATATTGCGCTTAAGATTAACGACTGTCGTCACATATGATACAAAACATCTTTCGTACCTTCGCTTGTATGCGTAGATTTGAATTAATATTTCTACATCTTAACAGTATGCCGTCGTAACTTTTGGCCACCCATTTCCCGCACCAGGAACATCCCGACATTCAACCATACGAGTAGCTCGTGCATCCTTCGCATTTACATTCCACGCAGAGCAAATATGTGTGCGTATGTGCCAAAAAGTCTGTGCATATATGCTCAATTTATGAACAAAAATACTCATTATGCATGAATATATCTGTGCTAAGGCGGTAGGTACATCTCTGCACCGCCATTCGGGCCTCGCCAATTGTTGTACGAGGTGGAGGCAACTCAAGTTTTCTTCGAAATGTCACAATTTTGGGTAAGGTGGCTTTATACACGTACGAGTTCCGGCATCACACATTCAAACACACTTCGAAGACATTTGCTTTTGTTTGATAAATATTGTCGCCTCTCAAGGAGCAACTGCAACCACCCACACACCCACCCACCCACAAGCCAGACTGACTTGGCTGAGCACAGACGACCAGGGGTCTGGCCGTTAATTCATGAACGGAATGCGGCAGGTAGATTAAGACATTTTTCAAGTGATCACACATTTCAAAGATATCAATATTGCGTCTTTTAAGATTTTAATGCAAAATACAAATATCTAGTTGGAAATTAACAATTATACCAAAGCCACTGAATCCTTTGCCTGTTAATTTGAAAATGATAGCGCAAAATAAGTTCAACTACTTATCAGCATAAAATCGTCCTTCTGTTCATGGTCTCACACCCGCGCAAAGACATTAAATATGTACATTGTACACGCAATATGTGACTCTCATGAAAAACGTATTTGTCCTAAGAAACACGTGCAAAAATTAAAGGACTACAAATGCACGGAAATGAGAAACTCTACCAACACAAAAGTTATACAAACAGATTTCTCAATAAATGTTTAAGACGTACCCGCCGCTACCTCTCCTATAAGGAGACTCACACCTCGCACCTTGTCAATTCCAATTATCATACATAGCGGGGCGAGAAGGAATTTGATTGTACCTGTATACAAGCGGTAAGATTGCCGCCACCACCACCCACCACCCTCCACACAAAATTACCCTTACCGAGTTAACAAAAATATACTTATAACTTTACGACTCACACACACACACACACACACACACACACGTAGGAACCACGCGACTTGTGCCTACAGTCGCGTCGCCACATCCTCCTTACATAATCCTTGTACCAAAGTATATTTTGATTGTGTGAGCGTTTTTTGCCGGCGTCACATCGCATTGAATAAAAATGTAAACTCAATTGCCCCTAAAGAAAACCGATTATTTATTCATGTTGATGTGCTTTTGGATTCAAGTTACTAGCAAAATATTCAAACATACGCATAACTTAAAGACATTGTCGACGATTTAACTCGATCTTAAGATTGTTGGTGGCCTGTGTTTGTGGTATTTTGTGTCTTCAACCCTTGAGCAAACACGCTCAGCCAGCCAGCCAGCCCCTTTACCCCAAAAAGCATATCACCATACACAAGTGGCTGCCTCTTGGGCTCTATTGTTATAGTTGTTGACTTGGGATTCTTGTGCGGAATTATTGTAGTGATTTGAGGACGGTTGCTCGTATTACTTATTAATGTACAAATAGTCCGTTTCAATATTTCGTTTTTCTCGTCTTGGGTGTGTGCAACGGATTTTGCAAATAGATTTTCCCAACTCAATGAAATCAATGGATTCGAAACTTTTGTCCCTTTTTCGTTTTCCAATGAGATTATATTACAGTTAAAAAACAATGTGCAAAGACGATTTAAAAAAAAATCTAAAGACTTTTTTCTTGTTTATTGATCACAATAATAAAAATTTAGCTTTAAAGTCTCTCTAAACAAAATAAAAACAGAAATCAGTTCAGTTCATTCGCAAACAATTTAATAAGTCGATAAAGCCATTGTTCTGCATAAAATATGTTTTCACAGATCTAATTGTGAGTTTTCTTCTCATTTTTGTTCTAACTCTTCGAATGTACAGAATATAAATTAAACTTATCCATTAAAACTGCTATTTAGTTGCACTAAATGTAAACTGTTATTAAATAAACAATGCGCTATGTGGAAAACTTTGCATACAAAACATCCAAGACGTTTGCCGCTGAACCCCCAAACGACTAAATGAAAATCACACGACCTTTACGTGATGGTATGTCAGTTAAAGTTTGCAGCGAAACAAAGGAAACAACATTAGTTTGTGGAAGTCGTCATTGAAAATTCGTCCATGTCATTTTAATAATAAATAGCTCGCTATAGTTACTAAGAACTGTTGTATATTAGACACAATAAGGCATTATTACTAGCGCCAAATGAATATACGATTAGAAGTCGACACAGAATAATTTAAAATGTCCAAGACGTTTTGTTTCTTACGACTCGACGCGACTCTTATGCTCTTATTGTTCAGTTAAGGAAAGCAACCCCAAGTAAGTCCAACAGACAGTCGAGCTGCGTTCTACGCCCTTATTTTAGTCACGGCTTACAACCTTTCAGAATTTAAGGTGAAGTTACTTTTGCAATTAACATTGTGACATACAAAATAAGGATGAAGATTTTCTCCTTTGCTATATTAACCAAATTTTCTGACATATTAATGAATATTTTAGTGATACGACATTTGCTATGTGTATCAAGTACAAAACGATGCATTAATAGAGTTATTATTTATGTTGTAAACCGCTGTTGTGGCGCGAAATAGAATTATGGGTAGAAGGAGTTATCATTTGGGAAGAAGTTTTTAGGATTCATTCCCTCGTTAGAGTAGAAGTCAGAGAAATTATAGACAAATTTCGTGGGAGATTTGCTTTTCAATTAATCAAATAATTTATTTTGGAAGCATTAACCGCTCTGAAGAAAATCAGCGTAAGCTAAGCATTCGATATAATTGCTGGTAATAAGCGGTTTAAGACGTCTTTGTCTCATCCTTAAGAACTTTTGCATCAACTGCACTCAACTCATCGCAGTATAAAACAAAATCAGTGCGACGCGATTACATGCCACAAACCAACAAAATTTAGAAACCAAGAACTGCAAGAGCAAATAAACGGAAATAAGATTATTTCCTTTCAGCGTGAGTTTTCATTAAGAAAATCATCTCCAGAAGACAACGCAGCCCTACGATTAGTATAATTAGTAATAAACAGTCGCGTTTAATTCTGTCTTGAAATTTAATAGTACTAATATTTGTTTGTAGTTAAGGTATATTACTTTTTCACAGTTTATATCGTAGAACATGCTTACATACTTATGTATTGAAAACATTAAAATTGAGCATAAGTGTTGAGCGCGCCCCTCCCGACATTTTTGGTTACATCAAACGCTTCGACTTAAAGCAATTATTGAACGAAGCGCGAACTCAAGCATTTTATTTTCAGAGTAGAAACCTTTAATCAAGTCTGACTCATGAGTCATGACTCATCAAAATACTGATTTCACTTGATTAAAAAGGGAATATTCTTTGAAGTTTTATGTAACAAAGCAACAATAATTCGCGTTAGACAATTATATAGGAAAAGTTGCATATGAATTGAGCTGACACAAGAAATGTGAGTCCTTGCCACATATAAAACTGCTGTGGTTATCTTAATGAGATTTACGAAATACGATCATTGATCAGGAGGCAGAGTCACTCAATTCGCTGGTGTACCTTCCCTTATCGAAGTTTTAATTTCCATTGTCAGTTTGTCGAATAGCTGTACATGCGAAACTGAAAAAGTTTGGCAACATTTGGTGGGCTGGGTGCGCCCACTGCCACCCCTTGTGCTGCCAATGCATCCTTGTGTCGGTACATTGCGTTTATGTAGTTTGTCGGGGTGTAATAAAATTAAACAGGTACTGCAAATAAATAATAGAAATCGATTGACACAGAGAGAGGAAGAGCAAACGCCAGAAATTGAAAGCTTTAGTTAAGAACTTTAGTCTTAATGTGAATTACCGTTGGGGCGGGCAGAGGGTGGGGGGGGGGCATGAATCGTTTCGGAAAAACTTTTTCCTACACGCACGCACACAAACACAATGCACGATAGTCTATTTTGTTTAGCTGCTGTTTTTATGTATTTTCTTTGAAAAGAAAAATAAAACGCCCAACAAGAATTGAAAGGAAGCAAAAACTTTTTAAGCTCCTCTTGATTGTCGCTTTTTGTGTTGTTGCTCTCTACCATCCGTATACACAAATGTATTTTATGTCTACAAGTTTGTGCATACACATTACGCGCATATTTACGTACCTTTGCCAGGCTGTGCCGTTACACGGATATGACTTATGATTTTTAAGTGCCAGCGACACCACTCGCGTTTTTTTGGGGGGGTGGCACTGGCATTTCGCCGCGATGAATTGGCGTGCGAGCATCTTCCGTGTGATGAGTGTCACAAAACTTAACAAATTACTGTTGCACAGTGAAATTTGTGCCAGATTTATAATCAGCAAACTTGCCGACATCCTCGTAAATGCCTGATGATGGAAGTTTGGACAAATGACCTGGTAGTTTTGTTTGATTTACTATATTAAATTGAACGAAAGACCAGCGTCATCAAAAGCTCACGTTTGATATCTTTCTTTATTCTTCTGTCTTCATAAAATTTTATTGCTATATAATTAACGACTGCAGATGAACCACATTCAGAAATGAATAAAATTGACAGCCGCGAAATATTGGAATTCGTTTTTAACCAAATCTATTGAGCTGTTCAATATCACTAAATTCTCGACAGGAAGATCTTCTGGTTGTTTCCTCAAACTAACAGAACCCAAGAATGTGTATAAAGCAAGGATTTGAGCTAAGTGTGTGTTCCATAAGCTGTAGTCTTTAAAATTCTTGTTAAAATTGTTAATTTCATCAAAACCAGCCATATATGTCGGAAGAAATATTTTATACCATGTACAACAAGCGAAGTATAAATTTTGAGCAAATAGTAGTTTTTATGATTTGCTATACATAATGCTAAAAAACATTTCTTACAAACAGAAATAAAACTTGGTCTAAAACATAGAAAAAATTCAATTAACATGGCCATGTAAAAATACATTTTACAATCGCCGGAATTAAAAAAAAAACAGTTTAAGATTTTCGTCGATAAATTGTCCTTAAGAACTTTCCGAGCAAAAATTCTATAAGATTTAATTTTATACATTTGGCTAATAAGAGTTACATATGTTTTATCGCTTATTGGTCATAGATAATCTTTTGTTAATAAGGACCACGGATAACAAGATTATATACCATTCTTTTCAGTGAAGCGATGTTGGCGCGTCGCGTCCGTCGCGTCTATAGATTAATTCAATTCATAAATGATCGAAAAATGATCAAAAACAATATTTCAGATCAATTTATTTTGTGTAGAGCAACTTTTAAAATGCCGCTTATATTCTGATCATTTTAATGTTTACCTCCAGATTAACATAAATCAGCAAAATAGCATTACTTTTTAATTAACAATACATATGACATGTCAAAGCAAGCTGGCAGACCAAATTCTATAGCATTTGATTACAAATAACATTTTTTGAGCTAAATATCTAATTGAAAATGACCCAAATATTTTTTTTTCTTAATATTGTATATTGACATCTTGTCTAATAAAGAAATTGTCTGCAGATCAAAGAATAAATAGGAAAAATTTATTTTAAAATGGACGAACTTTAAGTTTCATTTTCAATTACTTAACGATTTTTGTGTGCCAATGAATAAAAAAATGTATATTATTCCAATATCGTTAAGAATTAATTGCACTCGTTTCAATTTGTTTTGCATGAAAAGCATTTAAGTTTTTTAAATAATTTGTTAAATCAGAAAACTACAATAATTGGTTGAAAAACAACTATTTGAAATGTGTTCAGCGAATTTAATTCACTCAAAAAATGTTTGATATAACTTATAACTTATGTCTCGGGCCAAAAGTACTAAACGCGCATGTGCAATGTAACTTATGTGTTGACTGTTGAGACGCTGGAAAAAACACTGTTACTCGTACATGCAGTAATTTTGCAAGTCGTTAACTATGTAAACAATGAAGCTGTAAACAATGTACATATATTGTAGTCTGTAGATAGTGCATGCACCAGCATCAGCAATGCACAATGCACTTTGCTTTTTAATCATGTTGCAGCGAATTGTGTTTGCAATCGGCAGCAATGTGACGCGACGTAACGCGACGCGCCGACCAACACACGTGAGCTCGCGAGTCGCGACATTTGGACTGGAATCAACACACATTATATCAATGCAATAACATAGCAATTTATGCCGAATTGACGGGCTTGTTGTTAGGAAGTGAAAAGAAGCATAAGCGCAGATTTTTTTGTCGTTTGTCTGCTGGCTCATTTCATGCAAGTGATCTCAAACATTGTAATTAAAAATTGGCACGTTATGCTTACATTACAGCGACTGGCGCCTTCGCGTGGCTAAAAAACAACAAACATTAAACATAAGTATATGCAATCGACATGTCACGCATCTAAAACGTTCAACCTTTTCAGTGGAAAGTGGCTGTAGCTGCTGACGATATTCGGCGTGTATTTTCTAAATACTGCAAAATGCATTTTCTGAGACAAGGACAGATAAAGACAGTCAGCGTAATAAAAGTAACCAAATAAGCTGAATAAAAGTGTGGAACATTTTGAAGAGGGAACAAATGTTCTGTGGCGCATTTTTAGTGATAAGACAACTTATCTATGTTGCAGAGTTTAATATTTCACTTTTTTTTTTCAAATATGTTGTTTGTGAAATTTGGTATTTGTGTAAAATTTCGTCTCTTCATTCGGTCGGAGAGTATTTCCTGGTTCAACATTTACTTTTCTGAATTGAAAGGAAACGAATTTTATTTTAATGGTGCTGGCTAATCATATGCGAAAGAAAGACAAATGAATTAAAAAATAATAAATAATCTCCATTAAAAATACAAAGAATCAAAATGTCCTTTTTACTACTCAATTAAATATGCAATTTCTTGTCTCACATCAACAATTTCTTCAACTTCGATTTTGCCCAAGCTAAGCAACTACATATGTATATAGATTCGACTATTCGTTTGTTGGGAAACCCAAAGAAAGCGGTGTTAACATACATTTGGAAAGAATAAACATTGAACCTATCCCCTCCTATATATATGTATATACATATATATGTACATAAACAGACAAGCGAACGGTTTTTTGTTTATTTGTTTTTAGTTTTGTTTGTTTGTCCAAATTGAATAGCAAATAGCATGTCCTAGGTGCACGCACATACAAGTAGATTTTACTTTGTGCACACATGCACATGTGGCCGTATCCGATTCGTGTGCGTGTGTGGGAGTATCCGACGGCGTAACCTTTTGTTTAAAATGGCATAAAAATTAGAAAATGCAATCACCAACGACGGAAATGGGAGGAAACGGGGGGGGGGGGGGGCGAAGTGCTACATGTTGAAGTCCAGACTCCAGGATACAGAAGCAAGGGAGATCCTCTGCCCACAGAACACATTATACAATTGATGCCCATCTGCAAATAGCCCCCAGGCGCCGAGCCTCCACAGGCTACTCGTATTCATTTCACATGTGTTTTGTCATGGACGAGGATCTGTATATGGAGCACTGGCAAGTGATTGTGCTCTAACATTATGGCAATGTGCTGCTATGTCAGCCTGAGTCATGAATAGCATAGAAATTCATATTATCATATTTCACGAAAGTATGGAACTGAATGACTTTTACACGATTTCAACGGGCCGGGCCGATTTAATTCCGAAATGTTCGGAATTCCAATTGATTTGCCAGTGTTTCTTGGAAGTTTCTCGCAATTTTCAAAATCGAATGCAATTTGAAAAGTTGGTTTTAATTGTATCGGTTTTCGCATTTTCTGTTCGTTTTCCGGCCAAGCTAAGAGAGATTCTCATCTTGTGGATTGAAGAAAATTGTTTTGAATAGGATCCATCAGTGTCTGCGAATTGAACTGGTAGCTGGTAAGCCTCTGTGTACTTTTACTTACTCAAATATGAAATGGAATATTTTAGCTGATGTATGTCGAGTGTCTTGTTCTTCTGTCTGTTATATGTATTTGGATTTCTAGCGAGAAATGTTTGTCTATTATACTCTTCAGTCTGTACTACTCATCTAAGTCACATCACAGTTTTTTATACACGAAAAGCATTTGATGCGTCTTCAGTTTTCACACACAAAAAGTCTCTGCACTGTCCTCGGCACATATGTTTTCTGAACAAGTATTGTTTTTTGTTTCTGTTTTCCGTTCCGCAGTCCTTTTAGTAATTTCTTTTTATAAACAGCTACACACATTCCGGCTCGTATTTGTTATTGTTTACACATTTGCTGTATCCGTCTGTTTTCTCGAGTCAGGACTCCTCGTTTCTTGCATGTTTTTTCAATTCCTTCGGTGCGATGTTTTATTCTATTTTCACTGCGGCTTTTCCCGGCAGGTTTTCCCGCATTTATTATAACAAATATACTCGTATAGAGATATTTTCGTTTACGATTTTGTTTTGGCACTTCATCCTGTTCCAATGTTGTTTTTGAGCTCGTCCTATAAGGACGATTCTTTTCTACTTATCCGTTAAACACACTGAACAGCATGATGGGGCAGTGTATGAAATTCACACATATGAAAAGTTAAGTAAACATCGACGGGGTATGCAAGAAAAACAATGCGAGAAGCGCGTCGGCCGACGCACATACTCAATCCATCTATACTCCGACCGGCAGAAACGTCAAACGTGTATATTTAGATTTGGAGGGCGGGAAACATGAATGATAGAAGACATCGAACAAACACAAATGGGTCTTGACAATGAGACCCTCACTTGGGCTCTGGGAATTGAGTATTGACATTGATTGAATTTCGTTTACCGGTGAATACGATAGAGTTAATGAATTACAAAGAAAAATAAGTGTTCATCCCTCATGTGAGATGGCTGGTCAGTGAAAAACTTTCATTGAGACGACAATTAAGTATAAACAAACGTTTGGCTAAATTGATAGCTCAATTGCCATACAGAGCCTTAATGAACTACCCAAAATTTAGTACAATTATACACGGCAGGTGACAATTGATCGGCACATATTCATAGACGACACTTGACGTAAAGATAGTACAAACGTATACGAGTCGCATTTATGGTTAAGTATGTTTTTACGTGTAAGCAATTCTTTGTAATACCATTATGAAATTCACATACAGAGCATTGTACATATCGCTCAACGTAGCTGGCCGAGAATTGGCGCGAAACTCCACTCCTTTAGAGATTCGGTCCAGATTAACCTGTGCTCCAGTTGCTCTTCAACTGTATTAACGCCAGATTTGAAGCAGGTGAAGTTGCGATTCTGTCTGTTTTTGTACCGATTTGTATGGCTTAATTGCACCGACACTTCGATATTAGTCAGCTAAAACACACGAAAAAGATAAGAAACGTACACGGCGGCGACGCACACCGCGATCTGACTCAATCGACTTATCGCGTTTGACTGAAGGCCGACGCGACGCGACGCGGCGCATAGGCCACAGCGCCGGGAAAGTCGAGAAATTCGGGCCCCCTTCGCATGCCACAGCCAAACACTGTAAAAACAATATAGCCAACATCAACGTCTCCCATATTATTACTTCTATATATATTTTCTCAACTTTAGTACACTAACTGCTAAGTAAAGTGTAAACATGCTAAACAAACGCGCACACTACTCGCTTACGAGTTTGTGGACGCAGCTCAGTTTTTTTTTTTTCCTCAAAACAGAAATGCTGTTGTTGTTGTGAATTGTTGTACTCCACAGAGTCCAGACTGGCTGGATTTCGGATTTCGGACTCGTACAATCCGTAATCAGTAAGCAAATGTCAAAAGCTTTTTGAAATGTTTTCCTTCAACAAAAAAAGTCCTACAGACTCAATTCCTTGGGCTTAGACAACAATAATGTTTAAGTTCATAGGTCACAGTGGTTGAAACTTTGGGCCTGCAACTAGTTTTTAAGTTAATTTTAAACGAAGAAAATACCGAATCCATGCTGCCCGTGACTGCTCAGCATTGCACGGCGTCCTCCATTTCGCCGAACCTCGATGCCCTCTCCCCTCCCAGCATTAACCCATGCTAGTATTATTTTATGCCAATTACATATATATATACCTATAATAGCAGGCCGCAGTATTTGTGTTAAATTTTAAAACAAACATTACATCGAAATGCGTGGTTATATTGTTTATTTGGTTTTGGTGTACACGCTTTTTGTTGTTGCTTCATCTTTCGTTTATTTTTTCTGCCTTATAAATTATAATTCGTCAATTGCCTGCTGCTGTTTCACGTTGCCATACGGCTCACGAACCTCTTCCATGCACGCGGCAATAATTGTTTCAGAATTGGGATACTGACTCAAGTTGTTTATGCAGAAAGGTGACGATTCGCCACATTCAGAATTCCAGATTCTGTGTTTCATTGGCAAATGCAAGACTCGCCCTTTAGTCCGTTACAGCTAATCCTATGAGGCCATAACGATCAAAGTTTCGCGACGATTCATTGTCAACCCATCAGTTTACCTTTCGAATTTAATTAACCACACAAAGCACAGCTCATATTAACTCTGTATACGTATAGATGAGAGCGACTCATATTTATTCAAACAATTATAAACAAATACTGTTGATGTTTACACGTCATAAAATTTCATAAAAGTCTTCCTTGTGTGCCCATTGAGGTGAATGTTAAAAGTACGAAGCGTGCTGCTATTTCTCATCGACGTGCAGTTCGTCGTATTTTCCGCTGCGAACAAACACCATTGTGCACGAGTACGACAATAAACAACGCCAAGCAAACATAAATAGGCATTTAAACAACAACATATTCATTATTAATAATGAAATTAATGTGGCAATGTAGAAACGAGAACGTTTCAGCTCTCATGTTACATGTTTCAGTATACTTTTCGAATGGAAATTTGTAAACGTCCAACTGTGATATTGGTATTGCACCACTCAGAGTGTCGCGTAAAATTTGGAAATCGGTTTAAGCAGTTTTCGAAGATTCACTTTAGGTAAACGTCAATGTAGTTTACCTAAAGTGAACAAAAATTCACTTGTACACAAGAAATGAATCTTCTGCTCCCAGAAACGCCTTTTAGCTAAAACTAGTTCTGCACATTTTTTTCTATACAACTTTGTTCTTGTGCAAGGACGATCCCAATTTAACGGTCTAATAGCCAGCAAAAATGTTCAAGTCGTTTGTATTATCGGTAAAGTACACATTTTCAAATGGCTAATGTTTGCCTATTCAAGTTTTATATACTTGTGAGTTGTGAATCATGTAATAATTGATACATAATTCACTGATATATGGTTTTTAAATAATATAAAACTGCTTAAGGCAAAAATCAAATTGTCATGTATCCTTAATTGTAGTTGATACCAGCTAAAAATATTTTAGGATTAGATGAAAAACCATTCTAATACTCATTTAATATTTTTCCGTATCAAGGGAACTTTACTGAGAAGTAAAGTTAATACAAACCTCGAAAACATATTTTTTCGTTAATTACCAAAAGTCTTTTTTTTCAATACAAGTTTACGGATTTTACTAATAAGTAATACCACATATTCACAGATGTAGTTCAATGTTCGTGCACAATAACCAATACAGCAATATTGTCAAGATTTTCAAATATCAAAAACAATTTTCACACTTTTACACTTTTATGTGAAAATCAATACCCCAAATTCTAAAGTTTTATTTATCAAAAATTATTTTTCTTTTGTTATTTATACTTACATGAAGAAAATCAAATATAATTAAATAATCACAAAATATTAAATCCACCTTAAAATGTTGACAAATATTTGGCAAAGAATTTTAGGACGGTTTTCAAGATATTTAAAGTTTAAAAAATTCTGCTTTTTGGCTACAAAAGCTTTGCATGAAATGTTATAAACACTGAAACCTAGGGTCCTAGAGTCTTAGCTTAAAATTGTAATATTAATAAAGAGAAAAGAAAATAGTTTAGGAGACAAAATAAATATTAGTTTATCTTACATGAAAGGATTTTTTAACTTTCAAGCATCAAGGAGTTTCTATGCTAGTATTAATCATACATAAACAAACAAAGACTGCAAAGACGCGACATTTTCAAGCGCCGCGCCGCGCCGTGTCTCGTTTGCTACAGACTCTGAATGTTTTTTTGTTTTTTATCAGTCGCATGAAGAAAGCTGGAAAAAGAATTAAGCCGCTTGACTGAAAAAACAGAAAAGCACAAACAGCAATTAAAAAAAAAAACGAAATGTGAAAACAGCTAATGCACAAACAATAAACACATATTACGTAAATAAAAATGAATCAACGAAATAAACAAACGACTCAAATTATTTACTTTGAATTGGTGAACATTTTCAGTGTAACTGCGGGATAATTAAATCAGTAAAGGAATTCAATTATTTTAGAAATTGTTAATTGTGTTGGTTTTTGAAATTTTTGGCGGATTTGTTCTGAAAAGAATCCTTTAGATTCTACAATATATAAAATGTGGCGAAATTCAAACAACGTCAAGACAAATTCGAATGCAAAATGAAATCAATATCCGTTCATTATGATTCTTTTGAGAACTCTTGATGGGAATTCGCATTCCAAACACCTTGGTCTTTGCCGTTTTTATTTCTTATCATTCACATTCACGACAAGCTTGATCGATTGGCAATATTGGTCTTATTTTTATTGTGTCTGAAATGTCTCTAGTTCAGCCCAATGAAATAAATGGATCTTAAATGCATTAAACAATGTATAAATCTACAAGGATAAAATGAAAATTCGCTTGACATTTCGTTTTGTGTTTTTTGTTGTTGTTCTTTTATTGGTTTGGATGTGTGCGTGTTTGCTTCTTGCGTTTCTGACAAAATACATCCCCCCAATCAGTATTTGATAAATAGTCGAATACAATATCATTGTGTGGAGTAGAACAGCCATACCTAATATTGTAATACCTTTTCCCTGCACCAAAGAGCTCCCACAATCCGCAATCTACACTCGATTCCCTTCTCCCTACAGCCGAACCCCTGCGTTTTGCATCCCCCAAACAAACAACATGGCAATATCTTTTCGAATATCGATAATGGAGTGGTGCTGGCGTGGTGTGGGAGCTGCGGTTGCCTCTGATGTTTTGCGTCTTTCTTTGTACAACGGCGGATGGAAGCTGCATATTTGCGAGTTCCCATCGTATATTGAGGCATCTGTCTGTAGAATCGCATTTAAAGTCAAATGCAATGCCTGCTTATGGCTCCATTATCCTTATTGTCGTGGCCAAAAATCGCATATGATGCGGGAGAGGAAAAAGGTCATCATTGTGTAATACGCTTTTCGCCTTTCCACTTGCATAATCGGCCGATACAAAATACTGCTGAGCCAAAACTTTATAGCCATAAAAGAACAGCTCGCCACCCCCATTCCCATGAAATGCCGGCGCGACGCGACGCGACGCCTAGTCTTACCGCAAACGTGCAGTTTTATTAACAATGACCACACAAAAGACATGTTCTTTCATTGCTTATAGTTGCCATCTCGCCCAACCATCCTTCTTCCTTCTCATTACTGCACATCTTTTAGCAAATGCTCGTCACTGCTTTCAGCAGCTATGACCGACGCTGCATGTACATTGTACATATGTGGCAAGGGTCTGTCAACGCTGTCCACACGACATAATTAATATACACACCCACACACACACACACATTTAGTTTCGGCTAAAAGTCAATTGTACAATTTTCTAGTAATAATATTTTCTTGTTAGTCTGTTTATCTTTATAGCCTGACCAGTTAACAGTGGCCACCATTTACCTCCCACACCTACCACATGCACACACTAACATCCTATAGCATGTGTAAATTGGCTCATGATTCTGCAAATACGGCGAACGATATAATCAGTGGAATGCATTTCCCAACCCCCCATGATATCTGCTCTTCTCCCACCCCACAACTCGCAATCTTATAAGCATACAGAAACAACCAGCTAATTAGTAGCAAATTAATGGAGTGGAAAGATGATACGTAAATCAATTGTTTTGGTCAAGCCGGTATGTCGTCGACCTAGGCGTACATATGAGAACCGACACATATACGCGCGACTTTATTGTACTGCATGGATAAAGATAGGTGAAAACATTTGTTTCATTATAATTCTTAAATTTAGGGTGCTAAATTGGTGTCATCAGTTCAACTACATACTTAGTAGTTTTAATGAATAAACTTAAAATTATGAAATTTCATTACTCTTTTTCTGCCAAACCATCCATGAAATCTATAAAAGTTTTCAAATTTTTAAAACACATTTTTTGTTTAGTTAAGACATTTTGAAGGTAAGGCGAAAAAATGCGTATGTACGAGTACATAGATAAAGTTTTTTGGTTTACGTATGTAAACTTAAACGAAAAATAAAAAAGAAATCTCAAAATTTGATAATAGATTCGTATAAAAATTTTAATCGTTTTATAAGTAAATTAAACGCAAAAACAAACGCCTGAATAGCTGCAAGAATCCAACAGCATAACGCCGATTTCATTCTATGGTATACACTGCAAAGATATAAGCTAAGCCGACAATCTCTTCATCATTTACCGCATTCATACCTACTCAAATCGGTATTAGCGTCCAAGCAGGCATTCAAGTGATTAATAAAGATATACAAGAAATCAAGTCGACATGAACGTGCAGTACAAAAAAAGCGATACAGAGAAAGAAACACCGCAAACACAAACGTGCAGCGCTTAAGGGAAAAGGTGGCAAAGAATAGACTAAACGAGTCTCTTGGGTATCCTCACCAACCATCACCATCATAACTCCGCCACCGCATCGCACAACACACGAAATAACAGCAAAGTAGCAAAACAAATCACCACCATTTACGGCCCTATGCACGATGTACATCCATATTCCCGTAATACCCCTATATTCGGCAGCATGACCATATCGTGCAGGCAGCATCCCGCATACGCAAACCGTGTCCACCCACCACCCACCCACCCCAACCCAACCCAACCCAGCCGCTCACTGGCAGCGCCCGCCACCGTCGATCGGGCTGGCGAACACAGTTTCTTGTCTTACATTATCAGCCCATCAGGGTGTACGAGCATATACTTATATATAGAAGGACGTTTAAATCGGGTAAACAGCAGTTTACACATATAAACAGTGTATAAAAGGTAGTCCCACCCCATGTAATGGGTGATTTTGTTTTTTGTGTTTTGTTTTGTTTTGTATGGGTACACAGTCAGCAGAAACGAATTTTAAATGAAAATGGACCCAAATGAGTGGAATTCTCAAGTATACAATACCATAACGGAGTTCACGCAAAAATAGCGTCGAGGGATGGCAGCCAAAACAAAAAAAAAACCGAATCCAAAGCAAACGTTCAACATCATGCGGTTGCCATTCCCAGAGTGACTGCATTTCGGCAGTGCGTCTCCGCTGTTCGTACAAGGAATAAGTGTGTCGGTATATGGAGCCGAACGATTCTTTCTCCTGTATTTTTATTGTGCCAAAATGTGGGACGACAGGATGCTCTCGCTAAAAGGCGTACTCAGCACGGTCTGGGCGAAGGAGGTGGGCGTGAGGACTGGCAGCAGCGAAATTATATGCAGGGCAGGTGGCGAGGAATGTACAAAGAATTTCAGAAGTGGCACACTCATACGAGTACACCAAATAGGAGAAGGGATGGAGCCCAACCTTTTTAATACGATGGCAATTCCGCCATGATTTAAATATAATTGGTAAATTGGTATTTATGATGACTGATGAGTTTAGATTTTGCAACCCCCCTCCCCCACAATTAAACTCGCAAAAATCGTTTTAGAGTCAATTTTATTTAGTTTTCATGACGCATGTAATTGCTGCTGGCTGAGTCTCGATGTTAGTCCAAGGCAGCTTCCAGTTGTGCATTGAAACCACAATAATTTTTGGATTCTTTTTGATCAACCGTCACTGGCACATATCTTTTAATTAAATTAAACGAATGAGCTGACCAACTCTGCGGAAACAACAATTACATGTGTTTATGTAAGCCGACTACTTATATCTAACGATTTAAGGGTTGAATGGTTTCAAAGGTATAAATGCACGGTTTTTGGATTGTCTAAATGTTTAACTAAGTGAAATTCCACACACAAACCGATGCTGAAATTGAAAGCTTCCACTGAAAAAAAAAAGTTTTCGCCTAACTTATGTCCAGTGTCAATTAGAGCGGACAGGGTGCACTATCACCACTATGATCAGTACAAAAAATTTGTGGATGTTGTCCCTTGAGGCTATCGCCGGCAACAATCGAATGAGGGAGGCAATCCCGAATAAGTTGTTTCGTGATAGTTACTAAGAGATTAATGAAATGCAAATGATATGCATAAATTCATATGAGTGGTGGGCTTTTGTGTGTGTGTACATTTATGCAGGTGTGTTGAATGAATCTTTTGCGGATTGGAAAATAGAACCGAAAAAGCTGCCCTTAAAACTGTTCGACAAACATGCTGTGATGACAGCCATGACGCCGCTTCTACATCTATTTCTCAGTCAACCTCAAACATGTCGCCGGTCGATGCGATATGCACACATTCGCCGCTGCCTATGCACGCTTTTAAGCTCCAACGGTTCCATTTTGGCATTTTTTTTATGACGATAAAAGTAACAAACGACCAAACACCTCCTTCGAAAGTCGCCCATTCTCGACACTTCCTCCTGCTTCTTCATCTCGTACACTCGATGCTGTGAATTAAAGTGGCAATTCAGTTTGGTATTCCCATTATCGAATATTTTCTTACATACTCGTAGCCACATTGAGCGAGGCTGCATCCATACTGGTATTCTGAACTCTTTTTGTGTTTATTTTTTGTTGTTTTTTTTACCAAGCTTTTTGTTTTTTCTGTAGCGGTTCGTACCAAACTAACATACCAAACAATGGAAATTAAAACCCGAAACCGGAAAACAGGATTGATGGCTATGATTATCTGTATACACACATCCATCAGCTGTGTGTATAGGTCGGTCAATTTTTGCCGCTACAGCTTTGTGGAACAGCGCTGCCCTGTGTTGGCTGAGCACTTTGCTGGCACTGTCAGGGGGACTTTTTTCCAGGATGATAGTGGTTTTGTCTACAAAAGCCAATAACACTCAGCCATCAGATATGAGGTGAGCTATTGGTAAAGTGGCTGGGCAATGTGTGGTAATAAAATCTTGAGAGCAGAAAAATCCTTTAATGGACAGGTAATTGAATGGTACGAAAGCGACCAGGTAGAAACATTTTCTTGTAGTTGCATCAGATTTCAAGGTCAAATAAGTATTTTTTTCATTATTTCCTGAAAACACTTTGTTAAATGTAATGAAACAAACAAAGTTTCAGACACAAAAAATGTTGAATTTAAAACCGCCATATAAAAGTGATGATGTCAAAATAGTGTAGTTCGTAAGCTTTAATTGACTTATACCCGCAATTGTGGCAAGTCAATTTCGTGAAGCGTTCGCCACTTGCCATCGCTGCTTCGGTTAATCGGCACACCGCAAAAAAAATCCGTTTAGTTGACGTTTAGTTGACGTTTAGCGCGCCTCTGGTGTGGGAGCACAATTATTACATTGTCCCACAGTACATTGATTGCCGACAAAGAGGGCAACCTAATTGTTTCTCAATTTTCAATGCCGCCAATTAATATGATATTTAGAATGACGAACCCTTTTCCATGAAGGGGATGTCAGCGGTTTTATTGATTTCTATATCGTTTGGTTTGGTGGCGCTTGTACGTGCGATCTCCGTGTGTAGAATCGGGTCTTCTTTTCGGTACCTTTTTTATATGCAGAAGATTGATGCCTCTACAATAATCCCTATAGTCGCTTATATGCAAAGAAATGCGTGTCAAGGCGAAATATATGTACGAACCAAGACAATTTCAATTTTAAAATTCACTTAATGTTCCAGACATTCATAATTCACTATCTATTTGGGAGAAAAAAAAAGGCATAACTCATAATTACGAGCTACATCTAATGCCGCATTTCGCATCGAAGTTGGCAAATTATATTACAGCCGCGCCGCACTCGAACACTGGCAAATTGAGCAAACCCCTTCAATAAATTTCGCCCTGTATCTTCTACTTCACATTAGCAATTACTCATCCCTTGTATGTAGCATGCACACACAAACATTTTTTCTATTATTATCATCACCCACTCAATAACAATAACAACAACTGCAATAACATGATATGCAAAATTCACCCTTGGGACACATTGGCGCAGCGATGAAATAAGGCATGTGCGGGACACGTATAAAAAAAGGATACATGCTACAATATGCAATAATACATATTACATACGAGTATATGCCCCCATATTATATATTACATTCAGAAATAAGTGGGGCTCCTCTGCCTATTGAATAAACACGTCGCCACGCACTTTGCGCATCCGTAACATCCACATCGCACTTCGTCGTCCTCTTTTCTTTCCTTTTTTTTTTTTTGTTCTTAACGACCAACTACCTCGTCCCCGGTGGGCTTGTCGCACCGCGCCAGCACCTGACTTCTCAGTCATTGACTTTTGGTTTGACAACTGAATACAAACTACCTGATAAAATATTATAAATGAATTGGCATTAAGAAGTGTGCTCGCATCTTTGAGTGAATGAATGAAAAGTGGCCTTCCCGAACCCAATTTGTCTGCCCTGATATCTGGATGGCGCGTGAAAAGTAAAGTGGAGTAAAGGGGCGAGAATTTGTGAAGAAGTTGTAGGTGTCGTGTAGTTTTTGCAGGGGTGGCAGATTGGAAGGCACTCACCCACCTTTGGCGCACCTAATAGCCCATGCCGTGACAGTCTAAAGAATATATATACAGACAATCTAATATCGGTGTGAAGCGCAAAAAAATTAAGAGGGTGTATAGTGATTACTGCAAAATAATGGCTCCTCATAACACTAAGTACTTACGACGAGGGTTGTATTCATACAATGCAAACTATAACATCTGAATACGTTGCTATTTTTAACAATAAATGAAACGTCGAATGCACAAGTGGGAACTTAAGAACAGAGTACAGAGCGTAAAAAAAAACGGAGCCCATCCCCAATATCTTATGCTGGTACTACTCAAATGTGTGTCCAGTATAGATTATGGACCGGATTATCGGCTGGGCGATTGGGAGAGGCGAGAGCTTATATGTACATTTTGGAAATACGAACTTTTCACGCACACATTATGAGGGTTGATATCTCGCCATTCATATAATACTCCTCCCCCCCGACCCAACATCGATACCCTAACATGTATGGACTGTGCCACTTGTTCTGTCGGGCAATTTATTGTTATGTTTTGTTTTTCCGCTTTCGCTACTTTCCATGCTGACCGTTTTTGATTCTTTTATAGACCATAAAGATGAATTCGAATACGACGCACGATGTTGTTTGTTGGACAATCAGCTAATTTGCAAAGCTATCTATATACAACTCTGCATGCTGTTGAGAGACAGAGAGAGAGAGAGCGAGTTGTTTGGGTGCAAGGACAAGGATAAATGGCTGTAGGGAGAGCATAACATCAACAACAACAACATCAGCCTCAGAAAACAAAAAAAAAAAAAATCACCCAGACAAATTAAGCATTCGGGCACAAATCGTCTTTCACTATGGAAAAGTTTACTGTGCGGATATCATAATCAACCCTTTCAATACTCTATAAGGTTCAGTTTATTCAATTTCTGGAAGTGCGGTATTAGTCAGCGAATTCTCTAACGTTTGATAGCAACCGACTTTTGCCGAATCCAAACCGGCTTTTATTTATTCATTCATTTATTTACATTCTTTAATATGTAGTTATCGTTTCGCTTGAATTTGGCTCATTCACCCCTACAGCGCCTGTCTGCTAGGGCGCCAGAATTTTCTAATTTGTAAATCGTTCCAGAGACGCTCACTTATATTTGTGTTTATGGCGCATCACTTATCCCACCCACAATCAGCTTTTAAATGCAATTTAAGCACAAGAATTAATCTCATAAACATTTTTAAGTACAATGACTTGAGGGCTAAAAAGTCAGAACAATTATTAAAGCATTTTTATATGTAATAAAAGCACAGCGATATTTACCGACAACCCCTTTTCTTTTCTTTTTAATTATTAACTTCTTTTGCATATTCTTTTATTTTTAGCATTTTATGCATAGCATTTATTTTCTGTTTCGCTTTCTTATATACATTTTCCTTTGCGCTTTTTTTCTGGTTGTTGATGCTGTTGTACACCGCCTTCTGCAGTTCTTTTTTATTTTTGTCCAACATCTTCTTTGTATACATTTTTTTTTTTATCATAGGCAGCCCCTGTTCTCTGTGTCGAAACGTAGTGCAAGAAAATTACCAACCCTTTTATTTTCGCATAAAAATGTTTCGCCTAGCACATTGTACACGGTGTAATATACATTTGAATGGCGACACATTACAATTACAAAAACGTATATATGCATCTATGTAATGTTGCAGAGAAGACTTTCAACCCCAACAATTGTGGGCGACGCGGCGTTAATGAGAAAAGACGAAAATTTGTTAAGATCCGCAGAAAAAGAATTGCCAACGAGAAATAACAAGGATATTAAAAGTAGTGGAAATCAACGGCGGAGGGGTGGCATGCCGGAAGTGTGATGAAAATTCGCCAAGACTTTTTGGGGTTCACACAATGCGGCAAATAAGTGGGGGGCGGGTAGGGTGGTATGGAGAAGGAAGAATGCTATAAGGGTGGGGGCCGGTAAGGATATGAATACAAGTCAAAAGAATGCGCGAAATTGTGTTTATTTACTGGGAAACATGTTTAAAGCAATTTGGAGTGTTGAAGGCTTAGAGGGCTTTAATTGCATTTTAAGGGCGCAAATATTATACCAAATGGCACAGGTATATACAAATTACTGGGTACTTCGTGAGGTGGTGTTTTTAAATCGTCGCCGGGCGTCCCAATACAGCTAATAAACTTGGTGGGCATTCCCTATTGAGCTTTTGTTTCATCACAGAAGCCATCGCAATTCGCAACCCTTTCATTCACGTAGGTGACGAAATGATTTCAAACTAATTTATATTTGTGTCACAAAATGCGTACACTCACGCTTAAGATGATGTAAGACACGCGGGAAATTAACATTTTCGTCAGAAAACAAATGATTGCCGTTCATTTTATCAGCCGACGACATGTATTCACTATATTACGGCATTTGATGAATTTATTCAAATGACAGTGTGCATATAACGCCTCGCATGCGGCATAATAGACATGGAGGGCGGTAAACAGCCATAAAAGTAAATAGGTCAATATTTCGTGCGTGCATGTCGGAGTTAAGCATTCATGTCACCCCCCCCCCCCCTTCCCATATCCAATCCACATAAATATAAGTCAACGTTTTCTTATTTCAGTGCGTTTGACTCTTTTCCAGAGAAATCCCTCCCACCAATCTATGCGAGATTCACATAGCATTGAAATTAAATCGGGCGCGTTCAACTGCAATTAAGCCAAGTGGTGACTATTTTCACCATACAGAGTCGGCACGGAGTTCAACAAATCGTCTTTTTAACGGTAAACATATTTCGACTCACAATTGAGTTGGCAGTTAGCAAAGCTCGCGCGGCAGCTATAATTTCATTGTAAACCGAAATTGGATGGAGCGAATATCGTCTCCTCTGCAAGCCAACAAGACAGAGTGACAATAAAACGATCCGATTATACACACATATGTCTATTAAGTCTGTAAAGTTATATGTATCTGAACATATATTTATTAATGGCAGTGATGTTCAGTTGGCAAAACCGCCCTACCTGCGCGTAAAATAATTAATAGGCGTTGAGGTGGAGGGTGGTGAAATTGAATTGGAATAGGGGTGGTGGCACATAATCGCTGGAACAATTTATACACAGCCAGAGATCTAGTGATTCAGTTAGACGCGAGTACGTTAATTATATCTTCTCTTTACTCGTAAAATATTCTCCAACGACAAATGACGAACCATTTTTGGGAACACTTGATAATTGCCTTTAACTGCTTTCGTTCACTGCGAAATAGCGCTTCACATTTAGTTTGTTGCTCAAGATTCAAAGATATGTCTCAGAGGTTTTAGTTCACTTTTAATTTAATAACAGGGGACAATTGCTATACGCTTTAGACAATTTTGATAACACTGAGTGGGTGGTACCAAGACATGCTGCTAAGGCTAAAATTAATCTCTTACAAAAATTTGTATTTTAAAACAATGCTATAAAATCAAAAATGTAATGTTAAGAAATTAGGTCTTGAAATATAGAAATATTGAGACCTCTTATCTTTTAGAAGGTAGAAGAAACCATTTTCTTATATATATGTTAGTAACTCAACGAATTTTAGAGGCCATACTTATTTAATTGTAACTTCATTATAAGATGTTTTTTTTTTACTAGATATATCTTCTTCTACCGAAAATCAAATCCAGTAATCCAATCTTATAAGCTTTTCGAGACAATTTCATCTTTCTTATCACCTAAGCACGTAAAAAATATCAAATATAAATTTTTGTAAATAGATGACAATGAATGACAATGGCGCATCCCTTAAATGAACAGGGTCTCCCGCATAGTTTCATATTCCTCTGCCATTTATAATATCCCACATATACTTCGCGTGTCCCATTATTCTTTTTCGCACGTAAATTGTGTCACAGCAAACGATATACACACTCGCAACCCATTACACCGTGATGTCTTTGTATACGCGCGCGAGTTTCATCACGCCACGCGCTAATATTTATTGCGTCGTTTCATTCACTCGACGTCAACGAGTTGATTATCACCCAGCAGTTTGCCGGTTTACGTGTGTTTATGCAAATGACCGTTCCCACTCTCAATCTGACTCCTGCCGCTCTGTCAAATGCCACCTGTCACCTAACGCCTGCCACCGGCTGGGAATAACCGCTAAAAGCACAACTGCAGCCATCGACTGCACGTGAAACTTGATGCAATTTAAAAACTAACCGTCTCACGGTGATACATTGTTAATTAATTGATGGCCATGGAGTTTGTCGTCCTGTTTGTGTGTATAGGTTGCAAGATATACTGACTGAAATGAATATAATTGAGATTTATATGTAAATGCAAAGGGACAGCAGCATTAAGGGACACAAGTGATACGGCAATCATGACAAATTAGAGTTGAACAGCGAACGCGGAGCGGCGAATTCATTATCGTCTTGGTCGTGGCTCATCGTGAAGACGGTCACTTAAGGCTTTGCTATAAACGAGTCAGCTATGTAGAGTCGAGACGTTTGCACCATCAGCCGACAAAGTCTCAACGCCCCCTTTAATATCGTATTTTTAAATATCTCAAGAGACCAATGTTTAAAACATCTCATGACATTAAGTTAGTAATAATTGTTTTAAGAATTTTAATTAATTTTTCAAACTACGAAACGTTGCCTTACATATTTTAATTTCCTTTTTTTAATTTTGAAACTTACGAACAGATTGTTAATTACTTATGCGCTAATGGAAATACCGATTTTGAATATTTAATTTGTATTACAATATTTTAAAATTTATTACAATAAAAGAATGTTTATATTCCAACTAAATTAGATCTTTGTCAATGAAATATTAGCAATCAAGATGATTGTTAGTTGATTAGCTTCCAGTAGTAAGAATAAGATTTTTAAAACAAAAGCGATACTGTTGTCCAACTTTTTAGCTCAAAGGAAGGGAAAGAAAAGAAGAGTACCATAGTCTATGTCGAGAAGTATGAAAGAATAAGTATTTTTGTAATGCCGGCCCTGTCAATATATTTACTAAAGTTGTTGATTTTTTGTAATTGACTTTATAACAAACTTTATATAAGTAACATAAACAACATTACGCGCCTTTCACGTATGTTTTTACGTTTTGATAAATCTTTAGCCTGACCGGTGTCAACAGAAATTTATATTGTATCTTTAGATTGGTATTAGGTCTTGGATGTAGGATCGCATATGTAATAAAGACAGTAGCTTGCAAAGAACTTGAAAAAATTAAAAAAAAAAAAAAGCAAAAAAATAATGAAATAGCATCACCAAGCACTTTTTATATTTATTTACAAAGGAGAGAAGCTGTGTTGCTGTTGTTAAGTGAAAATATAATCAAGTCATATACTTTTTGATCTTTGGTCAGTTTTTACATATATTTAATCATGTTTGTTCTTTTGACTTATAGCCTGTACTTCAAATCTTGTCGGTACAAATATTATTACTTATAAATTTTGGTTTAGAAAATATCTATCTTGAAAACAATGACGTTTCAAATATGCATTAAGATCAAAAACTAATTTTCGCAACAATAAACATTCGAAAATCCTTGCATTACGCAAACACGGCTTAACGTGTCGGGTTTTTTTTTCAGTGTAAAACACAGTAAAAACAGTGTAATATTATTTTATTTTGTACTGAATTTGTGCCATTCGCAAAGTTAAACGATTCACAAACATAAGAAAATAAAAATTTTAAATTTGATGAGATCTGCATTATTTGCGTCGCGGTTTAACGATTTTTTTTTATGTTAAAACGCGAGATCGAACATGTATAATTGTTTGTATGGCCTGGACAGTTGTTGGTATCTTCAAGGACTATTATAATCTAGAAGAAATAATTGTTGAAAAGCAAACTGTTTTAAAGCATGTAAATGTTTGTCTTTTTAGTTTGTTGAACAATTGTGTTTGATATTATTTATATTACAATATAATATGTGCTATGTTTGCAGGGTACTTGTACTTGTGATCCAAATGAACGGACGGACAAAAGTACAGCCATTTTTCTTTACCACTATTTTCAGATCAGGATATGTCAAAACATGTTAACGTTTTTTGGATAAAAATTGGTATGTACGAAAAAAAAAACTAATAAGATAATTTTATTTTAAAATTTAATTTCTATGTGAGAGTTAAGACAAACGGGAAATAAAATGAAACAAATGTCTAAACATGTGAACCGCAAAAATTAACTGCAATGTGTTAATAATAACTTAATATTGTAATTATAGTCAGCTTGTCAGTTAGTGAATGAGAGGGCAATTTAATAGCAAATCCAATGCTCAATGGCTATACATAAACATACAGATCAATTGAGGACAACTTTCCAGTCCATATGTGCTCATGTGGAATGCATGTAAATGCGGCAGACCACTTATGCAGAATAGCGATTTGCATGCGGACGGGCGGCCGGTGGCACATTTAATGTAAATCGACCAAACAACCCAAGTAAACAAAAACTTTCTAAATGGACTCTCGCACCAGTGCCACCATAACGAAGCCAAATAGTCCAGGCGCAAGGAGGAGTAAGAAGCCACCACACCAACAACAAACTGCACCCGCCAAACTCCGCACATAACCAATAAGCATGGAACACAACAATCAAAAGCTCGACGGCTATTTTAATTTATATTCTTCCGTTATTGCCTTCGATTTACGAGTATGGATGGCCACACGACTGTGCGGGTGGCGACTCGGCCGACCGTCGAGGCCGGACACTTGCGCCCATCTCCCGCCTCTGAAACCTGCGTCGACATGCAAACAACGTGTATTCGGCCAACTTTAAAATACTGCCACTGACACTGCCGTTGCTGTTGCTGTATTGTGCACCGATTGTTGTAAAAGAATGTGGCGTGGGACGATGGCCTGTGCTCTATGGGTCTTACGTTTTAAGCCTTAAGGCATACAGAAGCTTCTAAATGGGTGTTTATGAGAACTGCGGGTATTCGCAAAATTGAACTACTGCATTCACTTTTTGGTTTTGTTTTTTCTTTTTTGCATTGTAGTTCAATTGTTGTGGTCTAGTTGAGGATTAGATGCTGGTACTTAAACTGTGTTAGAAAAATGCTTAAATATTTGTGGGACAATTTAGTCACAAAAAAAACTTTACAGTTTAACTTTTATTACATATTTTTCAATAAAGATAAAAAAAAAACACAAATATTCAACATTTTTGGTACTATAAGGTGAAAAATTGCAGAAATTAAGTTTCAATTAACAAGAAACTCTTAAAACAAAAACAACTACATGATAATACTAAAATTTATATAAAACTAATTTTCGCGTAAAATATACGGACATATACGGACAAACACATACGTTCAAGAAATATGTCTGGACCATTTTAAAGGTTTAAGAGGTATCAAACATGTTTCTGCATAATTAAAAATGTGTATCAATAAAGTCGGATTGCAACATATCTTATGTAAACAAGCCAGCTATGATTTTGTAGTGAAAAAATCAAATGTCTGTATACTATTAAGAATGAATGGAATCCAAAAAACTACTAAATAAAGAAGAAAAATACTAAATTGAAAAGTACATGAGAGACACTTTCTTATATCTGTAACATTTAAGTTTGAAACATCAAACAATTTAAATCTAGCTGGCACAGTTACCTGAAAATCAACTGAACCCTTATACTTTTCATCAATGAAAATGTTATACACGTTATAAATCGTATTTATTTATCCCTTACAACTATTATAAATTGTTTGAAGTCTGCAAATTTAAAGTATTTATCTTATTACTATAATTGATTGTTGTTTAAAAATATGTTATACTCTCAAAAATATATTTAAAATGACAAAACAAAAAAAAACATGTTTACATTTTTAAAGTAAATAATTATAAAAAATGTTAAAAACGAAATGTTAAACAAGAATTATTTAGTAATAACGATTAAAAACTAACAAATGTTAGTAGTTCATCGTTAGTTGTTTCGAACAACTGGTAATAAACAAATCAACAACCCAGTTGGAAGAGTTTTTTTTACTAATTACGATTTTTTCCACTCGCATTGCAACTAGCTGGTCAGTTTCAAAATTTAACGAACAAAATTTGTTAGGGATTGTTTTCAAACTATTGCACATATAATATACCTATACCATAAATAATTTTCCCTGAGAATTACGAAAATTGCAATTTACACCAAAAAAAAAAACGAGATGTGCAATTTTTGAGCTGCATTCAATTCATGGTGTACAATAAGGCATTGTTAAACTTTAGAGACGTACAAGTACATAATGTATGCGCGCCACAGGGATGGGAGATGGAAAAATATAAATGTTGTAAGCATAAAACAACGGGCAATATATTGTTTATACATATACACACATACTTAAAATGTTATTAACACACACGAGAGCGAGTACACAACACACAGGCCAGAGCACCCACCCAGCTCTGGGCGAAGGAGCACTATATGCCGAAGAGATTGGCTCGTCTCGAACGCAATCAAGGAATGCTCCGTGTAAGTGGTGGCAAAAGTGAGAAACCAATCCAGTAGAAGGTTGGAAAAGCGCATGGAATTTTCAATGACTGGGGCGTGCACAAATTTGCTCGACGTCTTTTCTAATATTTTGTTGTGTTTATTTTGTACATAACGCGTCGAGCGTGTTCGCCTCAGTACTCAGTAGCATCTGAGCATCCCCATTTCGAGGACATGGACGCGCTGCTCCACGTATTTATGCCGATAAATATGTAAATAAGGTATCGCAGACACTTTTTATAGTTTGCCGAACATACCCCCCACCCCTCACCCTCGTACACTTAATTTTACATAATTCAACATTACTATTGCAATTGTGGACTTACTTGAATTTGCCGCCACCGAGATTCCAGCATCGTCTTATTTTAATGTAATCACGAACTGGTTTTTGCAGCAACTTTTTCTTGTCGTTAATTAGTTTCTTTGAGTAAATCTATTCATTGAATATGTTTGCCATAATTCTAGTTGATTTCACAACTTCACTTAAGTATTTTGCACCTTCAACAATAAATTCAACAAAAATTGTTAAGTCACCGGCACACAAACACGATTTAATGAATTCCCGCCAAAATTAATAGTTTTCAATTAAACATTTTTTTACAACAGTAAAATGTATCTTCAACTTTTTGTTGTGGATGTAAATGAATTCACAGTTATTTAAATTAATAAATTTTAATGGACTCGACACTTCATTAGTTCAATTAAATTCAATTGATCACAATTACTGTTTGGATCCTTGTCACGTGTCCTTGAGCTTCGTTTCTCTTGTTTTTAATTTTGTTTTTTAATTTTGGTTTAGTTGTAATTCAACAGAAAATCAGCTGTGAGGAGAGGCTGTGCCAAAAGTACGTACAGCGCGCGGAACGGAACAAAAAAAACGATATTCTTATTTGGTATAGAGACCAAACCAAACCACCCGCACGACCACGATGTATATATCATACTGTGTGCTTATGTTTTGAGACGCTTCAGCTATGCTCATTGCTCTTTCAGGCAGCAGTCGAGCTGTTTTACACGCGTCTCCGATCAACAGTGGGGTCGCCAGCCGCCTCGTCAGTCGTCAGTCGCATATACCTCTACACATATTGCGGCGTTGCGACGCTGAACAAACGACGATGGCGATGACGATGGCATAGAGAGACCGCGCGCGCGGCACGCAGCATTTTGTGCGTCCCGCATCGCACCGTGGCAAAAGGATATTTTGGAGGTAATGCCGTGTGAAATATTGTTTTCCATTATAGACCTGCTGTCTACTTGCTGCCGATTCGGGTGGTGGAGTTTTGATTTTATTTTCATTGTTTTGTTAAAGAAGATGCGGCGCGACGCCTTTTACAAATTCCTTTCGTTTCATATTTAAATGTTTCTTTTGCAGTTTTCTCTGTAAATCACACAAAATAGCTTAACTTTTTTTGTTATTTAGAACAACACCTTAAGCTTAAGCTTTTTGCATAAGCACAAAAAAAACGTTAAAAGTCCTTTAAGAATATTCAATGCGCGCAGAATCACACATTCATAGAGCAACATATTTATCTCAGAGATTTCACTTCTCTCATTTTGATCAAAAGCTCACCAAACTTTTTGGGTGATGCGGCTGTCACCACAGTTCGTCGCCGCCTTTGTTAGGGTGCAGTTTACATCTCTGCAGATGCATTTGAATGCAACGTGCTCTTTTACATGGCGTATTCTGAATTATTTAGACTTGGAAATTTTACTTATCAGAAAGTAATATATTTTCTCAAAAAAATTATGTTGAATGAAATCAATTAAGCTGAATTTTGGCAAAGTTATTAGAGAATCTTGAAACAAAAACTCTTTGACAATACTTTCGATATCGGAAAAACTTAAACGAGCAATTGACCTTAACTTATTTTCGCATTAATGCGGCATTACCAATATTATTTGGCGTTAACACCAAAATGATCAACTAAGAATTCATTTGTCTTTAATATAGTTCTTCTAAAAATAATAAAAGCCAAGAGACAAAATGAAGAAAGTGAGCATATTAATTATTCGGATTGGACCATTTTATAATTAGCTGAACAAATACTTTGACTTTCTTTCAAAAATAATTTGAACTTAAAAGTTTGAAAAAGACTTTTGCACTTTCTTGTTTTTATAAGACAACATTTGTAATCATCCAAATTATTTGAAGTTATGAATTTTGTATGAAAATATGAAATATTCGATTAACAAAATATATCAACGTTGTTCTGGCGACGCGCAACACAACTGAACTAAATATTAATACTTAACTTTGTCTATTTGTATTTTCTTGGATTCATAGCAGATAGAATATTTTTCTTAGAATTCAGTTCTTTAATTGAAATGATTTAGTTTGCATACGTACCCAGCAGACAAGACTTTAAAAACGTTATGTTTAAGAATATGTTATGTACTTTTGTTATCCAATTTTTTTGACAAAAAATCTAATGATAAAGAAACACCTTTTGACAACCCACAAAATAGTGATTGAGAAAAAATGTCAGTGCGGCCAAAAATGCGATAGCTTCTTAACGACTTGACCACACATAACAAAATTTTCGTATGTGTTTTCTTTTCATAAAGTTTAATTAAAAAACTATTTTTTTTCTTCACATTAATCATTTCTTGTCTTTGTGAGCATTATATTTCGAAGACGGGCGGATTTATTTGAAAACAAAAAAGCTAATTTTTACAAGGTCACATTTAAGATGAACCTTTGGAATGACACCAACAAAAATGTTGCTGAAGTCTAGAATTACAATGTGTCAAGATCATTAGCCTAACTTTGCAAGGTCAAATACTTTTTTTTAAATATACTTTTTAACCACTAACTTTCCAGTAATCATTTCTTCTAGTTTCATTATTGTTGCCTTAATGAAACAAAAACTTTAGTGAACAAGTAAAGGTCAAAAAAAAACTTTTCAAGGTCAAAAAACGATTTTTGTAAGAAAAAATCCCTTGTATTAAATTATATATCGTGCCTTTGCTGTGCTGTCTATAAAACAATTTGCTTTTGACAATTAGTTGTTCTTTATTATCGAAGGTGTTATCTTGACTAGCAACTTTTTCATAGTATATGGTATGGTATGTGACGGTCAAACAACAATTCCTTCAAAAAAAACATTTTGGTTTGAAAAAATACATTTTGTTCTACTTTGTGTGAATCGTTTTTTGTTGTACGTATATAAACTATTGCACCGACTCTTACAGCCTTTTTTTGATTCAAACAACCAGCGCCGCTTGAGTCCGACATTCAACTTCCGACGTATGAGTTTCAAGGGCCGAGATTCGAGAAAAACAATATTCCTCTGTTTAGGTCCAATCGCGAGTCGCTACAGCTGATTTATACCAAGGAAAACGTACGTACAACACCTAGATGTGTCTTAAGCAAACGAATTTAACCAAAAAGTAATATTTTTTACTGCAGCAGAAAAAACTCTATTTTCAACACAGAATCGTTTATTGAGCTTGAAATAATTGCTATTAATTGCACATTCAGCAAAGTTTTTAGTCTCAAAAGACCTTTATTAATTTAACAGAAATTTTTGTCGAAAAATAAACTGTTTAATGTATAGCAGAGCAAAACCTCTCTCTATCAACAAAAAAATCGAGGTTTTCTTACAAAAATCGGTTTTTGGCCTTGAAGGAATTTTTTTTGGACCTTGACATGTTCAGCAAAGTTGTTGGTCTTATTAAGGACTACAATTATGTAGAAGAAATAATTACTGAAAAGTCAACCAATCAAAAGATAGAATAAACAAATCGGTATTTGACCTTGAAAAGTTATGTTAATGATCCTACATTATTACACCATAATGATAAAGGGCTTCGAGTTATAATCATGTAAACAAAGACCAAAAAAGAATTTTTTTTATGTTATATCTCAAAAACGACTTATAGAACGCTCTCTATTTTTTTTTGGCAAAAATTGCGTATAAACATAATAAAAAATTAAAAAAATTGTTACCTGAATTTTTGAGATAGATAACTTGTTTTTGACACCATGCCAATGGATGAACTTGAGAGTGACCTTGAAAAACTTAATTTGTTTGTCTTAAAGAAATAACAAAAAAACATTTATTAAAATTTGGTTTTAATCAATCCACCAGTTCGCAAGTTATAATTCATAGAAAGACGAAAATTGACAGATGTTAAAAAAAAAATTGTTTTTTTGACTTTAACTTTACGTACTTTACGTACGTACGTACGGACGTACTGACATACATTTTTGGTCGCACAGACAATTTTTCTCGACAACTTGTTTTGGTTCAGCAGGTGTCAAAACGTGTTTCCTCATCATTAGAATTTTTTGTCAAAATCCTTTGATAACAAGAATACATATACTACGCCATATCGTGTTGTTTTTAATTCCAATCTGGTTGGTACGTATATAACTAAAAGGGTCAACTTTGGATGGTTTATATACGAGATAGGTTGTTTTTGTTTTGCACGACAAATATGTAATTTTATTTTATGACTCCCTTGTCAGTAGTATTTTAGGCGTAAAATTCCTTTACAAAAAAAAACAATTAAAAAACATTATTTGCACAAATTTATTCCTGCCAGACATGGCTGTGCTTTGTCCCTGTTTTGAATTGCTTTTACCAAATCTACATATTACTACAATAACTACTTATATAAATTCTTTGAACACTAATCTGCTACAGTGATGCCATGTTGGTGATTTGGCTGCAAAATTTTGCATCTTTATTTGTAACAAAAATTCCGATTATTTACGAAGTACACAAGTTGTTCAAAAAATGAGTGCTCTGTCGGTAAGTACACTCGGAATGATACCATTGCATTGCTGAAATAGCTGCAATTATATAAAATGTAGAGATGCAAAAAAGAATCTAAGTTTTTGGACTGAGCTGCATTAATTTTTTTCTTATTTTATATCTCAAAAGTTGAGAAATGTGGAACATGGCATATTGTTCTGCTATTGAGAATCTTTTTGTCAACCGTATCTTCACAGTTCGGCATCATTTAGAAAACCATAATTGGTATCACTGCAGTGCCAATGCGAGAAATAATTGGGTAACGGCTCATTGGTTAACGGAGCCTATCCCTAGTTAGTCAGCAAATACGATAACAAAGAGTTCAATGCACTTTTCGGTGAAAACGTATTTTTTAACGTGTGAAAATTTTCAAAATGAGCTATTTACCTAAAACTGCATCAGAAGAGGAGACCCTTTACTACTTTACACGAACTATATTGCGCTATGATGACGCAGAAACATTTATGCTTCTGTTAATCATGGAGCATTGTAACTATCACCCAGCGACAATGCTTAAGTTCCACTATTTAGAGAAGTCTCTGACCGAAGAAGTGCAAATATTCTTACTGGATACACATTTTGATGATTTTCTGAAAGCCGCAGCGCCGCACAGTGTCGAGTTTGAGGATGCCGTTAAGTTCATGGGTGGCGACAAACTTCTCGGCTCAACACATGACATGAAGGAAGCGATTGACAACTGGAGCAGCTGGGCAGACAAAAAACTGTTTAACGTTAATGATGTGGCCTTCCAAATGGCAATGGGAGCGATACCATTTTCTATTGAAGTGATGGAGAAAAAGAATGAGTCGATAGCTGCTTCATTTTCGGAGATCAACGACCATCTGTCATCACGCGAATTTATGGTCGAGGAGAACAGCATTTCGCTGGCTGACATACGGATTTTCAGTCACATTTTGACCATCTTCCGCGATGGACTAGTAGTTAAACAGTTTTTACCATTTCGTTACCTAGTCCGTTGGTTTTGCACAATTTTCTGCCAAAAGGAAACACAATTTGTGCTGCAGGGCATAAAGCGACTGCACAACAGCCTACGAACACCATTCAAGCATTTTGCTGTGTTTGGCTCTGCGTTTGAGTGCGATTTGATGTTTGATTTGGTACCCGGCGCTTTCCAACCGGTCGACGAGTCAAGGCTTAACTTTCCCAACCACTGGAGCAAGCGGTGCCTTGAAGAAGTGTTCGTGCCACGCCAGAAAGAACACCATCCAATACCGCTGGACGTCAATCCCTTTGACCAGATGAAATACGGCACTTTCGACATCGGCGAATTCAAACAGCGCTTCACCGATTGCAAAGTGACCAAGGCGCTTGAGTGGTTTTGGCAGCATTTTGATGCTGCCAACTACTCCATTTGGCATTGCTCCTTCAAATATAACCATCTGCTAGAACACGTCTTCAAAAGCAACTTTTATATCAAGAACGTAATGGATCGTCTGTCGGCTATGCGAGATCATGCATTCGCCTCGATGTGCATTTTTGGCGAGGATTACAATCACTCCATTTCGGGTGTGTGGGTATGGCGTGGCCAAAAGTTGCCTTTTAAGCTAACCGAACAGTGGCAGGCAGATTACGCGTGCTTTGATTGGAATAAGCTAGAACCGAATGCCTGCAAGACAAAGGCTTACGTGAAACGGTACTTCTCAATGGAGGGATTTGACAAGCAAAAACGTCCGTTTAATGTTGGCGAGGTGTTCATTTGATACGCATTGTTTTCAATTAAAGTTCAAGTTCTCTATTTGCAAATCATATTTCAGCGATTTCAATTAAAGTATTTTATTGTATTAACTTATTGTTTACCTCCTAAGCTTGATAGAAACAAAAGTTTTAATAAATAAAAAATCATTTGCAAGGTACTTCTTGTTTTTTTTTTTTTTTAATTATAATTAAAAAAGGGAAACTTATTGATTTATATTTAATATTCTCATCTCTCATCAACAAAATCAAGAGCTATCGTTAAGGTAAGTTTGAATAAAACCCATAACGACTATTATCGATATTTATGCTATCGTTAACACGTTTCACAGTAGTTCGCCTAAATTATGTTCCGCTGGTTTAGGCATTTGTTAAGAAACTCACCATCAAATCATGAATTTCTACCACTTCCAACTTCGATTCTTAAAGAGCCAATAAAACATTCTTACTTTTTACAATTTTAAATACACAACATGGAAAACAATGATAATTTAGACAAATGAATTAGTCTTCTGAGCATACATTTCAAGGACAATTGCTGTTTGTTTGCTTATTACTAGAAGAAAATTGTTTGCAGACAGCTGGACTGGTATGATGTCTTGCAAGTGACTAACATGATGTTGAGCGAACAAAATCCATCCGCTGTTTTGCTGATAATTGAAGAGCCGAAATTCGTCGTTATCGAAAATAATCACTGCAAAGTGTTCATCTACAAGACAACGAATGTAATTATAAAAAGGCGTGTGCCAAAAGAAAGTTGAAAAAATCTTACTTTGTAGTGTGAAAAGACGAATCTTATGGATAGGCACATCAAATACCAACTTCTGATATTTTCTAAAGCCATTTAGCAATTTAGTTTTGCTCTGGAGCTCGGCTTGAAGAATGGTAACAAACTTCTGGTGTTGCTGCGCCAAAAATAACAACGCCAGATTCTTGTCGACGTGAATGCTACTGATGAGGTCAGCATCGACCGGTACCGTGTCAATGTGCATAAACACCTTGTTGAGTGGCTCGAATATGAAGATTTTAACTCGCCCATGTGTATGATTCTGCTGCGGGTCCTCAGCAATGATCAAGACCTTCTGTTGGTTGCGCAAGTGAAGCAAATCGAATGCCCGCAGACCATCTACGTTAATGGTGTTGATTGGCTCCCATCCATCTAGCCACTGATTGCGACGGACAGTTGCCACAAACGACGTGCCAGCACCGTTATGGACGACACCATACAGCACGTAAGTCGAGTTGTCCGACTCGCCTTCAAATAATTTCAAGTTGATCAGACGGCCCATCAGCTCTACCACAGTTGAATAACCATTCCAATTTAGATGCAGCGAACTGTTGTTGGGCACCGGAATCGGGCAATTGTTCCGGTAGGTAGATTGGGCAAATGCCTGCGCCTCTGAACCATCGGCCCGTAGCTCTCGGAGGAAATAGGGGTTTGCACGAACGTAGATCTTGCCATATGATGTTATAGCAATTGTTATCATCTGTGGGCATTTGCAGCTGGGATCAAGACCGCAATCACTGGCAAAATTGTCCACGTCAATGAAGAACCGTTGAAAGTCTCCTTCAGTTATGTCACGAGATGAGTCGGAAACAATTGAAAATTCGGTGGCGCGTTCTAGATAAACAAATCGGGACTTGGGACCATTTATCGTCAGACGAGGTGGATATCGAATGTACTGGTTGTTCGGCAGAATATCTTGCAGCGACTTTTTAGAAAAGGATGTTATTTCGTTTATCGGCATCTTGTTTATTGCTTGTGGAAACAGTCCGGCTTCACTGTATCCCCTTTTAGCCTCGAGACGTTTTAAAATATAATTTGAATCCAATCGAAGAGAATCGGAGTACAGTGCCGATAATTCGATTCCATTTAAATATTTAAGTTCTATCGATCCATTTACAAATAGCTTTTGCGTTGCTTTTTTCTTGCCAGTGACCACCTGATTATCAGGCGAGTCCATCAACAAAATATCATCGATGTTGACATAATTTAAGGAATGCATTTTCGTATTGTTTACAATTACGGTTTCAAAAGTCAAGGGACCAGCCACTTCTTGGTACGGACCGTCCAGACGAATCCGATATTTAAGGAAATCATTCAGATTGTAACCGTTTATGTCATTGACATACATTTCATTGCAAGCGATGGAACCAATTGTGGCGTACTGGATTGGAATGTTGCTGTTAGCAAACGCAATATGATCCACATTGACATTATCGATTGAACCATTAACATACAAATTACCCACTACCAAGGGTTTGGAGAAGGATTTGCGTCCACTGATCATATAATCTGTTCCTCTTCTGTATGTGGAGGCGTTCAACTGGAGAATATTCAAATCATTCACAAATGTCACCTCGAATACGCCAGAATTATGTAATGAATTGGCGAATATTGAATTAAAGATCTTTGGACCAGAAATTTGTTGAGTACCGCCGGCGGTCCTTCTTACGGCGTCCAATTGTATTTCTGTTATGTTCAAATCGTTTAAATTAGTTTCTAGGCAATTAATGATTCCTTTTACTAAAGTAACTGGAGCCGCTATTTGCTGATCAACTCCATTAAGAACGACATTCGAGATGAAGTTGTTGAGTATCGAATTTGGTCCAGAGAAGATAGTGTGACCTTCAACAACAACTCTATTCCAATGACCTTGTAACGGTCTATCCATTTGAGCTCTTACAGCTTCAACATCACAGGGTAGAACACGGAACATGTTGTTATTAATCTGTAGCCTTGGAATTGACAAGTCCGAATCAATGCTAATACTTCCAGATGTGACGTCAATAAAATCACGAACCGCGTGACCGTTAATTGCTGTCGCGTCCAACCGCTCAACACCGGCCAACTGAATTTGCCATGGTGCCGTGATTGATTGGATCTTACCACTTTGTAAAGCATTTGACATCCAGCTGCCGACATCGATATCATGAATTTTGTTGACGGCGAAATTCTCTTTTACAAAAACGTCGTCCTCGAATAGTTTGCTTCCTCCGATTTGACTCGACATTGTTTTATCGACCACAAGTGCCAGGTAATCGTTCATATTGACATCATTTATAGAAATAACATTCAAACTGTCAACGGAATAGACGTCTCCATGCACTCTGACGTATGGAACTTCTCGGCTAAATTCAGTAACATTCTGGAGACCATCCAGTGACAAACTGTCACAAAAAACAGCCGTTAATGCGCCTGCTTCAAGGTATTCAAATGTGGCAGACTGAAGATGTATTGGCTGATCAAGAAGCACAAATTGGGCAGGAATTCTCTCTCCATTAAACTCCTGAACTGTTCGGCTGCCAGTCGAGTGTAAGTCCCCAAGTACAACCAAGTTCTTAATGTGTTGTTTCCTGTTGAACTTTATTTGATTCAAATTCTGAGGAAACATTGTTTCAAACGGCTCACTGTTTAAATATTTGGAGTGAAGTTCTGTGACTTGCAGGACTTCATCAAATGTTTTGGCTGCACTAATAATATTGGTTTGGCGACGATAGACAGCCGAGTCCTGGATTTGTTGGAGATTTGTTGTGTAACCAGGTGCAAGGGTGATGTTTTCTTGCACTTCGGCAGAAAGGAATATCACAGATACTCGATTGACCGGATTATTCTCATTTAAAATATATGATTCAATATTATGGCCATTCAATGTCTTTACGAAGACTTGCGGTGCTTCAACCACCCGATTAAACTGAACAGAGTTGAGTTCCTGATCAACGCTTGTCATCCAATAATCTTCGTACAACCTCAAATTAAATGGTGTTCCGTTGACAATTATATTATCATCGGAATTGACGACAACATCGGACAGATACAAACTACCATCGATTATTACTCTGCCATTGTAGATTTGTGAGAGATCTTCCATCTTGGTGCCAATTATTTGCCTTGTCGTATCGCTGCCTTCATGCTCCGACAGTTGCAGATCTCGTAATACATTGAATGCCCGTATTTTAATAACAGCTAACAAAAATAACAATTAACAAATTGATATGTTTTCCTTAAGACGGAATACTTACAAGTAATATGATTATCAACTCCAATTCTTGCCGCTTTCTCGTTAATGTCGATGCCATTTATCGTCTCAGTCGTCAAATTATTTGAGTGGAATCGTGAAAATATTATATTTGATGAAATTTTCTGCGGTGTTGACTTAGTAAAAAATGCGTCCACTGGAATACCCTTTATGGCAAGTGCTTGCATTGAATTAATATAAACAGGAGCATTGGAAATTATATTTCCTATAACGAAACAAAAAATTACTACATATACTAAGTGATTTGAATAAATATCTCACCAGTTATTTTGGTTCGTTGTTTTCGCAAATACAAGGATCCATAAAACTCTTCCCATGGAATGCCGTTTAAAGTGTGGATTTTTAAATTATTAATCCGTAGATCTCTCATTCCACCAGCCCTAAATTTGGAACCTTTGAGTGTAATGGTTTGGTTTGTTTTCAAGGATTTTGTCGTCACAGAACCACGGAGTGTGCCGTTATTCGATCGAAGGAGTAGTTCTGAAAAATGTTTCTCAATTTTTATTTAAATTTTCTAAAAATAAGTTTAATTTACTTTTAAACAAATCTCCATCAAAAATTATATTTTCGGCAGTCACATTTTGAAACGTCTTTGTCTGAGATTCCGTACTCCGTTGTTTCCTTGAAAATGTATTGAAAGCATCCACATCCACTTTTAATTTGACGACACCGTCTAGTGCTTGAGTAGGAGTAACTGAAGATTTTGCCTGAATATCCATTCTCGTTATGTTGCTTTTGTATACAAAAATATTGTGCGCCTTTAAAGACTCCAATATCTGAGGTTTATCCGTTCGAAGAATACTTTCCGTCTTAAAGATTGCGAATTTTGTATAAAGTTTCATAATTTCTGATTACTGTATAAAATTACCCTGTTGATGATTTTTCGAAGAAAATAGAAGCGATCCTTTAGGCTCTCTCTCAATTCAGTTAAACGGCTGACTACACTTCGTTCCTGGTTTTTCTTTACCACGGAGCCTTCACCATCTATGTTGAGAACTTCAATACGAGCAGGATTTGTGTAAAGAAGCACAAGAACGGTAACACCAGTTGGTCTCTCATAAATGAACATATCCTTCATGTTTAGTATGTTCTGAGTGATCAATTCACCGCCATTTAATTGTGGATTATCATACAAAATTAATGACGTTTCATGAACTGCTGCAATTTTCTTTTTATAAGACGATAAATTATTTATGGGCGCCCCATCGCCAAAAGAACGTTTGCGAATGTCTTGGAACTTATTTTCCTGCTGCAGCATAAACACAGAGCATTGGCCGCTGGCTTTACAGGCAACAAAAAAGTATGTGTTTTCGTAAGTGTATGTACGAATTGTGGCAGCGTCCAAATACAAATTTTGTAGACGATTTATGACTCCATTTTGGAAAGTGTACGTTATCAAGGATGTCTGCAAACATAGTGGAAAACTTTATGATTTGTGGATTTATTTTGAAACAATGTAATTTTACCTTCTCACGGGTTGAGTATTTAATGACCATTAGAATAATATTGTCTGGATTTCTATCAAACACTTTAAAATCACCCATCGAGATTGTGTTTATTGTAGTGATCATACTGAACGCAGAAGTTGTCCAAACGAAGAGCCTATCAAAGAAATTTTGTTTATAAAGCATAGAGACAAGCTTTGACATTAAAGCATAGAGAAAAGCTTTGTCTGTGCTTACAATATTTTCCCATCCTGTTCATTGAATACCTTTCCAAATAAACAGAACAATTGCCGATTATCCTGAACGAAAATGGTTCGAATATGATCGCCGTGGGCAGCGATCTGTTCGACACTTTCTAGCGCTCCATCGCGGTTGATAAACTGTGTCGTATACACCATGTGCCTTTTCTGTGTGGTAGCAACGAAAATTGTTTGGTTTTTCCAATCTACAGCCTGAATGTCACTAAATGGCTCCTGTTGAGACTCAAGTTTGGCCACAGTTGTGAGATTTTGATTGTCATCGTCAAGCCCAACCAAATTCACGATATTATCTCGCACAAGAATGAGTTTTTCATTTATTTGCATGCAATGAACGGATGTCGTGTAGGTGAAATTGAGGGACGAATCTATAGCTAGATGTGTTACATCTAAAATAAAATACTTCAATTAAATTGATAAATGAAATCTTAACAACAAAAACTAACCTCTTTTCGTGAGTGTGCTTCCCTTTCTAGGCGCCAATGCATTGAAATTTGTTGGAGCGGGGAGCATGTGTCCACGTGTCTTTGGGCAAAACTTGAATCATTCTTCAATTTCATTATTTTTGACTACGAAACCTACCTCTTCAAAAGAATATGATATCAACATACACACAACATAGATTTTTTTAAACATTTCACTGGAACTTTAATTAGTAATTGGACAGACAAGCGAGCGGCTGGTCACTGGTGGCCACAGATTTCAACGAGGAACAGATTTTAACGGGACACACTCATTAAGCATTGTTTTTACTGTATTTTGTTTTTTTTCTGTTTTATATATGAATTGTCGATTAGAGCTTAATCGACAATAAAATTAATTCATTTTTATTTCTAAGTAGATAATATATAATAAATGAAATAAATGCATTTTTTATATAAATCATATATTTTAAATTTGCACAGCTACAATTTTCCAATAATGATTTTGCAAAATACGGTTGAATACTTGAATCCTTGTTTTAATTTTGCGAAATTGCACAAATTATAAATTTTCTAAAATCCCATTTCACATTTCAATTTATTTTTTAATTTACACTGCTACAATTTTCCAAAAATGATTTTGCAGAATACGGTTGAATTTCCAATCGTTGTCAGCTTATATTCATTTACAATTTTTCATTAACTTCCAAACTAATAAAATGACATAAAAAATAAGTCGTTTAAGAGTTTTATTTTAATATTGCGCCAATAACTCACGATTATGTTTCGTAATATACAAAAAAGTATATATAAATCTAACAGTTATTATATATATATATAATACGCGCGCAACTGACATTAAACTTCGATTATATATATGTGAGTAAAATATATATCAAGTGAAGCAGTCATCGCAAGTTTCCCACTCCCTGCTGGCCCTGTACTACGAAATCAGAGGAAAAGAGGAATAAAGGATAAGGTGTGTGTACACAACTTGCAATTGCCAAGAAGACACTAGACAGTCAATTTTTCAAGTTTGTCCACAACATTATCGGATAGGATAAAGTGTGTGATATGCAGAAAGTAGTGTAGGAGTTGCCTGCCGCTACATACAAGTGTAAACGTAAATTGTCATCACTATCCAGTAACCGCCTCCCAGATTCAGGAACACCAAACAGTGCGGTGCATGTGCAATTATGGATTAAACGCAAAGACTGCCAGTCAGTGTACTTAAGACGATGGAGAACAAACGAGATATCTATCACCTGTGGATCCAATACACCACAAAGGTAAATGCCATTCCCTTGTATTTATTATCGACATATTCACATTTTTACCACATGACTCACTTGCCTTCTGTGTTCTTATCCAATTGCTTATTGAGAGTGACGCATTTCGCAAAGCAGCACTGGAATAAACTGTTTACATAACAAAATAGCTAATTTTATTGCGCCGGCTCCCATTCTATAATTGCATTTGTTATTTATTTGTTTTTAGAATGATGAAAAATATTTCCGTCAGTTCATCAGCGGATTTGTTTTGATTTGGGAAGAACAACTTAACTACAAGGATCCGCCCAAATGTGAGGACATTGAGAAGGACCAGGGTCCGCATTTGAGCCGGCTGCCCGATGAGCTGTTGCCAGCAATCGGAAAATTTCTTATCATCGCCAAAGATAAATGTGAACATGTAGGTGGCGCACCTGACGTTCATGCAGTTTTAATTCCATTTATGTATTTCAAGGGCAAACTGCAGGCTTCCGAGATCAACGAGACGACATTGCTGCTGCGCTGCCTTTGTGTCATGTGCAAACATTTTGACAACATTAAAGTTATTGCCGAATATCAGTACATCAGCACCGTTGTGGCCATCACACTGAGATTGGTTAAACAGGTGCGTACAAGGAAAATCGCGTCTTCTGTTTATATGCTGATAATATGTGTTTCAGATGTGTCAATCGGGAGATAAACCTGAAGAGGAGGAATTACAATTCGTGAACGCCTTCTATCAGCTTATTGAGGCGGTCTACGACCCATTTTTATCGTGGCGGAACTTCATAAATGGTACCTTTGCCGATTTTGAGGCTTTAGACTATCCTGTTGTGCTGCTGCATGTTGAGATTGTCCCTTGTATTTACGGTAAGATCTCTTTAGCATTCCGTCTTTGTTCCAAGCTATTCAACCATAAATTTCAGACTGTTTTTTGATGGATAAAATGCTAATACTAAACAGCATTGGGAAAGACTTGATATATACACTGGGAGCAATCATCTGTGGTTCTCAGGTATATCGCCGTTCGACACATATATTCAAGCTTTTGGGTCATTAATCTGCTTCTGTTTATTTTTCTGTCCCATTATTCGTAGCTAATTAGAAACTTAAATTTCCTAAACAATTCTTTGTTCGGGGTTCCTCTGATTCATTTATGTTCATGTTTACTCTTCTTGTTACTGTATTTTATTCAAATGGTGGTTGTTTCTAACACATTTTTCAGAAAACTTTAACCCCTTTGTATAATGTTGGTGGTGGGCGTTTTAAATGTGATTCATCGGTAAGTTGGTATTACAGTTATGTCCACTTGATACCATTTAACATTCTCATCATTTACTAAACTCGCCTTGAACAGTTGAACGGAATGCGTGCCATATGTCCAGCGACAATATCCATTCTGATGGACATCATCTCAAAGTGGGAATCTCTGAATGAGTTGCGAACTTCAGCGCTTATGTGTTTGGCAAATATGATTATCGTACTGCAGAAAACTAGTCCAGAACAAGTATTTATTCGTTGATTGGCCGCCTCGTCATGTACTTAATAAAGGATTATTTTTTAATTTCAGCGCCAAATAGATTTAGTTACCATCTTTGATTTGTACATAAACGCCATACAAACTTTGTTGCGAACTGAGCACTTTCTCGTGCAGTTGGAAATCGATGAGAAGTTCGACATTTGCGATTACGAGAACAGTGAGGTGGTGGACGTCAATGCCCTAGTCTCTACGATAGATATTATCGTGAAAATAATGTCTGACCAGCGTTCAAAGTATTCCATATCCGAATTGATGACTGAAACCAATTTGATAACTTACCTATGCGACATTCCAAAAAAAGTCCAAGTAAGTCCTGGGTGGTACTAGGCATAATAGTCATGTAAAATTCATCTTTGATTTGTTTCAGGACTGGGACATCGACAAACTATTGTTGTGCACGTCAATTGTACGTGCTCTTGTCTGCATTTCACACTCATCAATATCCCAAACTGTTTGCCATAAAATCGCCGAAAACATTCACAAGGTGTTCCAAGGGATAAAGCAAACAAAACGCGTGTCTATCGATTTGCTAGAGGCGTGCATCAGCTTGGCATGCAATCAAGCTCGTGATGAAATCAAAATACCGGACTGCATCGCCCAACTTATACAGTGGATACCGGATTTAGTGGAGAAGGACCAACTTTTCTTGATCAAGGAGGTTCATACTCTTTGCTTGCAGAATGCCCTGTGGTACTATTTAACTGAAAACTAATTACTCTCATCATGAATATTTTATTAATTGGAGTTTTCCACAGCAAAAATATAAGCTGCAAAAATAAGTTCTCCTATGAGTTCTGTGAAATAATGTACGACAAGCGTGTGGCTCCATCTAGCGGCCAATTGATTATTAAAACCATAACTGGCCTCGCAAAATACAGTATTCATCCAATTGAACTAAAGAAGATCTTGGAGTTTATAAATAGCAATCGCGGCAATTCTTATTTTCATGCTATGACGCAGGTGTGTGGTCCATTTCTTTCACTAGCGAATTCGAAATCTGACTGTTTACAATTCACAGGTGATAGCAAGCGTGGCATACAACAGCTTGCCAAAGCAGATCATGCTCAATGAATTTTTGAACATACAACGTTCTGGCGATGGTATTTGTGTACCTGATATAAGCAAGTGGACAACATCAGGTCCCTATGGATTTGTTTTCCATGCATGGATTCGCCTTTACCCTGATTATGAGGAATCCCCACATCAGTACCGTCGAGTGCTATTGAGGTAATCATTTCCTCATCTTATCCCAAATCCAACCAGGGGCCAGTTTAACTCTTCAATTATATTTAAATCCATTTCTTGCAGTCTTATGTCATCGAATGAGATCGGATACGAAGTATTTGTTGAAAAAAGCGGATTGCTTGTCGTTGGCGTTCACACCAAAAACAATTTTCTGGCGGCCACTGTACCTGGTGTTATTTTGACAGACGAACTGTAATTATAAATACTTGGGGAGTGAATTGATCTTAAGAAAAAACATTTTTATCTTCTTATAGATGGCATTCTATCACAATCTGTATTATTCCACCAAAACGACCATTCGGATGTAACCAGTTAAATGTATTTATTGACTCCGTTCAAAAGTTAGGTGCTACGTTAAAGACTTCAGGAGGCACTGATGTAAGTTTTGCTCCTTCCTGACTAAAAAGAAAACGCTTACATAAGTATGTGTTGCAGCCATTTCAGTTTTGTACCATTGGTTGTTTCTACAAGAGTTTCAAGGCTAGCGCCAGCACCACTCATATCATGCAACGATCTACATCTCAAACAGCAACACCTTCCAAAAAGTTAATTTCCAACTTTATGGAAAAATCATTTCTTCCACAAATCGTAAGTTACAATGTTATTAGGATTAATTTCTTCAAATATTACAAATCCAATTCAAAGGTTCCAAACTATTTTTCGTCGTCACTTCGGAGCACCTCATCTAACGATCCGAACGTAAAATGCTATCCAGCCGGCGTGATTGAAACTGTTTACGGCCTGTCATTTTGTTTGCATGGCGATTTGGGAAGTGTTTTGATGGCTGAGTCAACCACCAATTTAAAATCACTTTTTGATGCAGGTATGTACATACTGGTCTCAATATTTGAATATCTCTCTTTAACATGTTTAATAAAGATAAAAATAGGTTTAATGGCATTAATAAGCCACTAATTATAAATAAGATGACCTAAATTATCACTAACTAAGCAAATAAGTACTGTGGAATAATTTTCTGTATCGTAATCAGCCTCAATTCCTATAATTCCTTACAAGACTGAAATAGAAAATATATAGATATAAGGCTTTTTATTAACAAAACATTTTTGTTTTAAATCTCTAAAAAATGGCTTCCAAGAAATAGCCTGAAATCTCACACAATAAGATTATGTGTTGCATATTTTCGAAGACATTTTGCAGTATGGCCTTAGGAATGGCCTGACTCAAAGATGCTTCGTTGTTTTTTGTTGTTAGGATCTGTGCTAAACTGTAATCAAATTTTAGTATGTGATTTTTCACATCTTTCATTTCTCGTCTTTCTTTGCATTCAAACTGGCGAACGAAAGGATTTATTCAAACTAAATTTTAATCTCTTTAAGACTAAAAACTATTTTTTGGCTAAAGTATAGATCCCCCCTCCCTGCCCCCGTTTACTGAAAAGTGGTTATTAAATGAAAGGGGGGTGAAGTCCCTAATACGTGTGTAAAAAAAGAAAACGCGACAGGGTGAGCCAGCGGTAGATTTCATATATAGACAATAGTACTAGTATATCCAATTTCCTTGATCGGCTTAGATTTGGATAATGTTAATGTCAAAAGTCAAAAGTATAAATTAAGAATCGTCGTATTCGTTTCAGTATTCCAAAAAACCTAATTAGTGTCAAAGTTATTCCAATTTTAACGAATGTGTTCTTGAATGAAAGTCTTCAACGTCTGGCTTTGCATTAGCGCATTCACTTTACTCAGTATTCCGTTGTTTCTGACGGTTTCTGACTCTATATTACGAATGGCTATCTTACACTGCACCCCACAAAAAAAGTCTAACGATGTTAAATCGCAGATACGAGGTGGTCAATTGAAATCGGAGTCGCCGCCACTGTGGGATATTTTGACCCAAAATTCCGGCCAAAATTATTTTTGAACTTTTTTATATTTTTTCGGTATAATAATTTACTACGTAAATTTAAAAAACATTTATTTTATCTCATATATACCCGCCTTCATTTTTTCTCCAAAAAAAAAAAAAACAGAAGGCGAATATATATGTAATCTTGTTATACGACTTTTTTTGACAAAAAATTCTAATGATGCAGAAACACGTTTTAACACCCCTTGACCCCAAAAAAATGGTCAAGAAAAAATATCTGTGAAACCAAAAATGTATGTATGTCTGTACGTACGTACGTACGTACGTTCGTACGTTACATCATGCCACAGCTCCTAAACGGCTTGACCAAATGTAACCAATTTGTAGTATGATGTGCAAGACTACAATTCGAGCAGAGCACTTTTTTAATTTTTTTAAAACTGCTCTCAAGGTCAAGATATTGATACAAGAAAAGGAAGAAAAACTGTGATATTCAAATGACATTCAGCTGTACTTTTCAGCAGCGTACTAAGCATATATAACTATTCCGCCGGCTCTCCCTGCCGCGTCTTCTTCTTACATGATGGCACTGTGACAGCTGTGCGAAATTTCACGTTAAAATATTCATTAATGTTTGAAAAAAACTTCGTTTTGTTAAAAAATAATTCCACGATTCCAATATTTAGCACTGTTTTTGACGTTTCAACCAAATGACACCAGCTGTCCAAGACGATCATTGACAATAGCTTTTAAACCGCTATATTGGTTCGTATACCAGTAACGGTCCCTTGAGTGAAACGCTCATTTTTATTCGAATACCCAATTTTTCTAAATTATAATACTTTATATAATATTGAAAAATCACACTGGTGAACACCAAGTCAAGCAAGTCAAAGAAATGGTGCTTGGAAATAGTCGATTGTTTATTAGAGATATGGTTGATAGTTTATCATTTGGATCGGTGCAGACCATTATAAGTGACGAATCATGCTTGAGAAGAGTCCAATCTTGAAAGGTTCCAAAAACCATCACAAGCCACCGGTTATTTCTGAGAATTTCGCCAAAGATTCAATTAATATCGTCCCTCAACATTTTTATTCACCTGATTTGGTTACGTGTGACTTCTGGCTATTCAGCAAACTCAAAGACCGTTCTACGGACATGTTTTTTGACTCAATTCAAAGAATAAAAACTAAATCGCGGAAATCGCTTTTCCAAGTGCTACGATGAGTGGAAGATTCGTTGGCAAAGTGTATTGAAGCGTAAGGATACTACTTTGAAGTGGATGAAATAGATTTTGATCCATAAGTAAAAATTTTGAAAATATGAGAAAATTCACCTTTTAATTTGATCTCAGTAGTACATATAATATAACATGTTATGGTATAACTAAAAATAGTCAAAAGAACCAAAACTTTTACCCACATTTGTTAAAATTGGAACTCTCCTAAGTAAGGGGTGCGTTTGCGTTTTTTTTTTTTTTTGTTTTTGCCTCATTGGATTTTCTGTGGCGGTGTTCTTGCATGGGCTGTAAATGGGAGCGGCTCCAATTTGCGCTATGGCGTCTTTTCGTTACACGTTATAACAGATTTTGAAAACAATTTTAAAATTTTTTAAAATCTAACTATTTATACTAATTAAAGTACATAGACTCTTCCATAAATACTAATGTTTATATCTAAATATTCCCCTTTTTCGTTATGTACAAAATAATCCCTTTTTGTTTTATGGTCACTCCGTCATGTGGCAAGGATGACATGGCATGAGCCTTGATTTGTCTATAGTTGTTGGGAACCGTTAGTCTATACCAGTGATTCTCAACCTGTGTGCCGCGGCACCTAGAGTGTCGCCGGAGATTCGCAAGTGTGGCCAAAGATTTCTGAAAAATATTCGAAATTGCTAGGGTTTTTGTACTCTGGAATCTATTTTATACTAAATTTTCGTTCATATTTCAACCATAATTGGAAAAGTACTTTGTTGTAAGTTACTAAATATGCTGTTTTTTGTTTTAGTTATATACGTCCCACAAAGATCGAACATTTTTTTTCAAAAAAACGATCT
>JANSTS010009627.1:0-14814 GCA_026546915.1 Sylvicola fuscatus
AAATGTTTACAATGGGGAAGGGTTAGCGTGGAATCGTGGCCAGGTTTGAATATTGTTGAAGAGAGCCTGTCCTGGGCACTCGGTGGCAGATCCTTGACGGTGTCCAATGACCCAATGAACGGCACGAATTTCTCCCAAAGTGACGCCGCACGTGATCAAAGCCTGAGCAGTGTTGCGGGCGGCAACGGTTGGCAAAGCGCTGGTAAATGTTCCAATAAAGGCAATGCCCACTGACTGGGCATTGTATCCTGGAGCGTGAGCTCCCTGGCGATTCCATCCACGACCCTGGTATGCCAAACCGTCTCCACCAATAAGGAAATTGTATCCAATATCAGCCCAGCCATTGCCGTCAATGTGCCAGCCCTGGATGTTGCGCATTTGCTGGGAGCAAGCGGCTTGGGTGGTGCAGGCGGCACCGGCTGTATGATGGATAACCGCCCACGGAGCTGGACGCATTGGGAGTGTGGCTGTGTTGGCAGCACGTGCTCCCCATTCAGCACGAGTCACAATGCGTGGGCAAGCTGCAATTTTATTTTCGTTGTAGTAAATTCAAAAAAATTTCATCAACTACTTACCATGGGCGCCAGAAATGGCGGCCACAAGCACGACTAAAGCAATGATGGAAGTCTTCATTTTTGGATTTTTCAATTAAAACTGATACATCTTTTAGTTGCGTGGATCATTTTATAGGACCGTCATGACGATAGTTGGCTTATCTGACACGGAATTTGACTTATTTGTGGAGATTACAGCTACGCTACTTAAGTTTTCATTTACTATGACTTTAGATTTATCTTTAAATTTGATAAAAAAAAATTTACTATTATTGCTGGTAATTTGAGGTGTTTTTGTCGACTGATGTTTTCATGAGCGCCATGCCATAACTCAATGACTCCCAATTCTCGGGTGAACAGTAGATAATCAGGTTGATTGATAAATATATCGTTAAATCAACTCTAACTGATCTATTAAATGCTTATTATAAAAAATTTAATCAATAATCAAAAGTTATGTAATACTAAATAATAGCTCGCAAACAAAACTTACACTTTAGGAGGGTCCTGTCTTATGCTTTATGTTGTCCTAAGTAAATTTTTGATTTATAATTAATTACTTCTTTTACCCTGTCATATAAAAGACAAAACTTGCATACGTTTTTCTAATGTTTATTTTTATCATCGATTAATCAAATGTTTACAATGGGGAAGGGTTAGCGTGGAATCGTGGCCAAGTTTGAATATTGTTGAAGAGAGCCTGTCCTGGGCACTCGGTGGCAGATCCTTGACGGTGTCCAATGACCCAATGAACGGCACGAATTTCTCCCAAAGTGACGCCGCACGTGATCAAAGCCTGAGCAGTGTTGCGGGCGGCAACGGTTGGCAAAGCGCTGGTAAATGTTCCAATAAAGGCAATGCCCACTGACTGGGCATTGTATCCTGGAGCGTGAGCTCCCTGGCGATTCCATCCACGACCCTGGTATGCCAAACCGTCTCCACCAATAAGGAAATTGTATCCAATATCAGCCCAGCCATTGCCGTCAATGTGCCAGCCCTGGATGTTGCGCATTTGCTGGGAGCAAGCGGCTTGGGTGGTGCAGGCGGCACCGGCTGTATGATGGATAACCGCCCACGGAGCTGGACGCATTGGGAGTGTGGCTGTGTTGGCAGCACGTGCTCCCCACTCAGCACGGGTCACGATACGTGGGCATGCTGTTAAAAATCCTTTAATGTTTCGTTGCTCCTTAAAAAAATGAAAAATTAGTACTAACCGTGTGCGCCTGAAATAGCGGCGACTAGAACGACCAAAGCGACAAGAGAAGACTTCATTTTCAATTTTTCAATTCAAACTGATTGCGAATTTAGTTTTCACATTTCTTTTATACAGAAACATTATCTTAGCTTATGTTGTTCTAAGATTGAGACACGCTACAACGTAGTCGATTCAGCCACGACTTTCTTTCGGTTGTATTGAAAGTATTAATTAAAATATTTTCCGATAAAGTTGAAGTCATCCCCGAAATTTGACATCACATACATAAATAGTAGTAGCTGTAAATATATGATTAAATAAAAATTTGGAGGTACAGGCTGGTCTTATCATAAATATTTGGCGTAATCTTATGATAGGGAAAGACTTTTCTATCGTCGCAAACTTTTATACTTCAGATATGGTAATCGTAAAAACATAAATTTAGTAAAGCATTGATTGATTTATTGATTTAATCAGATGCCAGATATAGGAAGGTCTTTTGAACTGGCCAAATGAGCACCACAACAACGCTATGTTATAAATTGTGAAAAACACGTGTTTTAGTAACTTAATTCTTTAACTTCTTGTGAATCCTAATCTCAGATAACATCAAATATAAAGGCAATACAATTGATTATTATTTATTTAAATGTTGCAGGCTACTTACTTCTCAAATGCTGGTGATTGGCCAACATTAGGTAAAAACGGATCAGTAGAATCAGGGAAACGCACTTCCGTTAGCAAATCAAAATCACCCGGTCCCTCCACACGTACAACTGCTTCGATGACTGCACCGGCAAATGCCAATTCGGAAACCATTACAACTAACACACTGCCACCAAACGCTTCAAATGCTTCAGCTAAAACGACAAAAGCTGCAGTTACAACAACTACCACCAAAACAAAAACAGAGGCAGAATCAGCTGAGAAGGTGCCAGCCAAGACAGTACAAAAATCCGACAACAAATCTGAAGAAGTCGTTCGAAGAGACTCCAATACAGTAAAGTCCAAACAGGCGGTAGCTAATTCTAATACAGCAGGGCCAATTAGCAATGGTAATGCGTTCAACGCTAATAAGCGCATCCCAAAATCGAGATGGGTGCCGCTCAATATTGAACCATCCAAGGGCGGTAGCGGCGGCAGTCGTGGAGGCTCATCCAGGAGAGACAGATCTCCTCGTGGACCACCAGGCAGCTCAAGTAGACGTAGTCATCACGCTAACTCACGTGATTACCATCATCACAATAATTATCAGGATGACGATGAGTATTACTCGAATCGTCCAAGGCGTCCACGTGTCCTATCTTCGTCTTCCTACCGTGGAGGTCGTGCCTCTGGTCGCGGCAGCATGAGTAGTGCTGGTCGACGCAATGTTCGTCAGTCTGGACCGATAACACGTGCTCCACGCACCGATCAGGAATTCGTAGATGTTTCGAATGAATTCATCAACGCACATAATGGCAAAGCCGTCAATGGTCTGGCTAGTGCTAAGGAATTGCCGTTCATGATGCCATATATGGGAACTTTCTATTACAACGGAATTCCGGCTTATGTCAGTATGGACACAGCTTCTGTGAAGGAAGCCATTCGCAAGCAGATGTAAGTTAAATAAGTGATGGGTTGACAACTAAGGAAATAATTGTTTTTTATTCTCTTTATTTTTAGCGAATACTACTTCAGTTTTGAGAATTTGATGAAAGACTTTTTCTTGCGCCGCAAGATGGATGCCGAGGGATTCCTGCCGGTAAAGTTAATTGCATCGTTTCATCGTGTTCAAGCACTGAGCACAGATGTCGCCGTCGTTACAAGTGCCATTGAAGAATCTGAGGAGTTGGAGCTAGTCGATGGGTTCAAAGTTCGAACCAAAGTTGACCCTACAAAGTGGCCCATTTCAAATACAGAACCAATGGCCACCCTAGTCACTCCTATGCTGGCGCCGCCCACCTCTGCCTCGGCCACTGCGCCAGCCATCCTTACAAATGGTCCGTTTAAATTGGCTGCAGCACCTCTTTCTAGTATTCCGCCACCACCGTTGCCACGTAATTTCCGCACTCAACCGACGCCGGCGGTCGGTGAGCTGCCGCCACCATTTGAACGATCTCCACCAACACAGGAAGTTGCTAAGCACTCGGACGATTCGCTCGATCCAAATGTGCCAGAGTTTGTGCCCGTCGATCAGGATACAGTTGCATCAAATACCAGCGGTGTAGGTAACGCAGTCACCACAAATCCTGTCGCAGGTGAAGATGGTAAGGTAACAATGCCATTCATTGATGTGCGGTCAAAAATGTGTTTAATTTATTGGGTTAATTTTGTGTTGCAGGAAATGACGGCAATAGCAGATCAGCGAAAAACTCTTCCGCCGGTGGCAATGCGAGCAAAAAGGGCACTACGACTGTAACACGTCGAAAACCGGATGTATCACAACTAGATAGGATATCGGATCAGGATAAGGGCAAACGCTTTGAAAATGAAACGAATGTAAATAGCAAATCGGAAATTAATAAGGACCATCAATTGGGTGTCAACGACAATAATACAGGAGGCGTCGCAGCCATAGACAACGAAAACGAGGAGGATGTTATTTGGAAACAAGTGAAACGACGACAGAAGGCAGTTAATGTGCCAAGCAAACCAGCCACCACCCTTCAGCCAGCAGCATCATCATCATTTACATCAACCGAAAAAGAAGAGCTGGACTTTCAGTTCGACGAGGAGTTAGAAATGCCACCCACGACCGGTCGTTGCAATAATTTTACATCAAATTGGTCAGATGACGATGAGTCGGACTACGAGCTATCCGATCGGGACATAAATAAATTATTGATTGTAACGCAGGTAGTCAATCATCGGGCTCCCAAGCATGAAGGACACGACCGTACTGGCGATTGGACGACACGCACTAAAATCACCCAGGATCTGGAACAAGTGATCAACGACGGCATGGTGAAGTACGAGGAGGATCTTTGGACTGAACCGGAAAAGAAATCAACCTGCTACAAAACTGTTAATGTAATTACACAAGAGGACTTTGAGAAAATGGCACCACGTGCCACTTCAAAGAAAACCACCCAACAACAGCAGGAGGTACCGCCACCGCCGCCACCCACATTTGTCGAGGAGTCACAGTTGAACATGTCCACAGCATCGTCGGCAGCAAGACGTGCACGTTTCTATGCCGTCAGCAAAGACGAGCTAATTGATCCGCGTACGCCTCGCAAACGTAAAACACGTCACTCCTCGAATCCGGTGGTGGAGAGCCATGTGGGATGGGTTATGGACTATGTGGAGCATCGTCCGCGCACATCATCTATTAGCAGTTCGGCGGGCACAAGTCCGACAGCTTCTAGTTACGGTTCATCAGTGCCTCAAAGCTTACCACATTTCCAGCATCCGTCGCACTCACTGTTAAAGGAGAACAATTTTACGCAACAAGCATACCACAAGTACCACCATCGGTGCTTAAAGGAGCGCAAAAAGATGGGCTCCGGACAATCGCAAGAGATGAACACCCTATTCCGCTTTTGGTCGTTCTTCTTGCGTGAGAATTTCAATCGGACGATGTATAATGAGTTTAGACAGCTAGCATTGGAGGACGCATCTACTGGTTTCCGATATGGATTAGAATGTCTATTCCGATTCTATTCATATGGATTGGAGAAGAAGTTCAGACCACATCTATACGATGACTTCCAGCAGGAGACCCTTAATGACTTTGAAAAAGGTATGTTTTGTATGTTTGTTTTTTTGTTATTGAATAATTGTAAATTTACCAAAAAATTGCTCCAGGTCAACTCTATGGATTGGAAAAGTTTTGGGCTTTCCGGAAATACTATAAGCACACTGAAAAACTCAACGTTGAACACCGGCTAAATGAAGCACTTTCTAAATACAATACAATTGAAGATTTCCGTGTGCTAGAACCAGAGATCAACGAGATGCTGCAAGGTGTCGGCAATTTAAGGCAAAGTCCTGATAAAAGGCGACACCGTAGTTATTCGGAGAGTGAAGGATACGTTCCGGTGGGAACTGTCGGCAGTGTGGGCAGCAACAGCAGCAACAGTGGAAGACGTTTCCATCACCATTACAATCAGTATGCCAACTACCGAGATCACTCCAATAGCAATGAAAACAGCACAACTCGTAAACGGTATGTTACAATTTATTAAATAGCGTTCAAGTATGCAGATGTAATGTTCTATCAACTATTTCCAGCTCTGGTTCTTATGGCAATCGACCACCAGTTGCTTCCGGTTCAACCTCCAATGCCAGCAATTCTCATCGTAATCGTACCGGCTCGTTTGGTTCTCGTTATCGTAGCGGCTCATTTGGCAATAAAAATGTTAACGTCCGCTCGAATCGACGCAGCGGCAGCGGTGGTGAGTCTGGTGCGTCAAACAACGCACCAGTGAAACGGAGTGGACTGGTTAGCCGAGAATTGAATCCGAAAGAGAAAGTGGAGACACAATCGTAGTGGGTTCCGGTTTGTACGTGTGTGGTGAATAAGGTAACACAAATGCGTTGATTCAAAACTGTGTCGCGGGAATTTCGAAAATTCGAAAATTCACCTATTTCGGGCCGAAGTTCATGTATGTTGCCTTCTTACGTCTATCTTATGAATCCTAAAAAATAACATCACGAAACATTCGAACGATAAATTCCCTTGTCTCTGAAAAGTGGCGAAAGCGCGTTAAAAAGTCTGTGCCAAAATATTCGCAAGCACTTTTAAAACTTGTTTCAAAAAAAAAAAAATTCTCTAAGTCAAATCAATTTCTTAATTTTTTTGTTTTTGCTGCAGAAGGTATATTCTCCAGGATCATAATTATATAATTTGAAATTGCACCAGTGGGCAAATAACATTAAGGAATAAAATTAAGTGCATTTTGTTTATATATTTTTTTACAACTATGTTTATTAATTATGATTTTAGTGTCTGCTTTCATTCGGCTTTTTCTTTCATTTTTATACAGAATTAAATTAAAGTGAATTGAATAAAATCTAAATAACTCAAGTAAAGAGAAAACATAAATTAAAGTAATACAAATAAGTGAAAAATAAAAACATATTTTTTTAAGAGCAGCAAATGAAACCCAATTGATCGTCTTTTGAATGTAAATAAATAATTATTAACAAATTAAAGAATACTATTAAATTATTACTAAACAAATATTAAATGTTATGTGGCATTTAATGTAGACAAAACAAATATAATAAATTAATCAACTTTGTCGTAAGTCCTTTCGTTAGCCTTTTCGTTTGCTCTGGGTTGTTGTAATTATAACTTTTTTTTTGTTTCTTTAATTCTAATTTTATTAATCAAACGCTGCCAGATGAACGTATAATAATTTTCGATAAATAATCATCTTCCGTTTTATATGTTTCGAAAGTTGTATTTCTGTAGTTCAAAGTACGTGTGTTCTTTTGTATGACACAATTTGAAAAAAAACATGTGTTCTTAAGATTTTTTATTTTTTATTTCTTTAAATAAAATTTACAACAGTTGAATATTGGTGATTACAAGGTTTTGTGACGAAAATGCATTATTTATTAATAATTGTAAAATCAATTGAAAGTACTTAATCAAAAATTCGTTTTACAAAATTTCCAAACACTCGAGAATGAAAGTTTTTATGTTTACTACTTTTTTCTGCTTTGTTTATGAAACACGTATAATGTGAAATTTCTATATATATTGAGCAAATTCAAAAGTAACAGTTTATTGCTATTGATTAATGTTGACGTTTTGTTGTTTTTTTTTTATAATAAAAATCAGCTAAATGGCAGAACTATTCTGTTGTTCTTGCCTAGTTGTAGAGATTGGCAAAAAATCTCTTTTTTTTCTAATGCATAAAACTTGTCACCAATTAAAATATCACCAATTACAACATAATAAAGCACATATGTATATTGCTACTATTCAATCACCTTATAAAAGCTTATATGTATACAATAGTTTGTGACTAAATACCGAGTTTTATTGATCACTCTCATCTCCTGTTTTTTTGTTGCGAACGATAAATATATATAAAATAAATTCTCTTAAAAAGGACCTAAAAATATTATTTTTTACACAAGGCTGTTACACATGTTTAATTAGTTTTTAAGTATCGAATTAAATTAAAAACAAAAAAAATAATTAAAAATCAAAAAAATCACTAAATAAAAATACATAAAAGGCAGAGAAAAAAAAAACGTCGAAAAAAATGTAAAATAATAAATCGCGTGAAATTTAAGTAAAAACTCCCGTAATTGTTTAATTGAGAATTTAAGTAGAAAAAGCAAACAAAAATTAGGGCAATATTGCCATTAACGTTTTAAATGGTCCTAAATAAGCTCAGTTTCGTTTTTTATTTTCTAAAAACATAAAACTCCTATAGTTAAGGATTTGTATGTGTGTCTTTTAATGCTAGACGAGGTTGGCAAAAAAAAGTAGTAAGATTAAGAAAATATGTTTGTTTCTATAATTGTTTGCAGCCATTGTGCTCGGCTTAACAGAATTTATAATGCATTGGATTTTAGATGTACATGCAAATTGTCACACCTTACACGAAATCCCTGCCCAACTGCAGTCGTTGCACCATAATTCTTTTCTAATTTTCGGATTTTAATATTATATATTTGTCTAATAATTTTTGTTTTCTTGTTTTTTTTTGCTGTTAATTTCTTTTGTAGAACATAAGATTGATTGAAATCACACAAATTTATAATATACACACCAATGCATAAGAATATGTTTAATATTTACGAGTACATATTATATACATAATATATATTTGATAGTTGTAAGAAAACAATTGTGTCGAATTTTATTGCTCACGCCGCCGACAAGAATCATCCAACATAAACGTATCATCCAGTGGTATAAGTGCCTACTTTTGTTACAGTCTCCTTTTAATTTTATCGACAAACATTCTACCCTTACGCGTATGCGTTTACAGATGCAGAAAAATAGCAACACAAAAAAAATAAAAACTAAGTAACTTTTCTTCACACATAGGCGTTAATCTAATTAATCCATTGAGCGATGATTTTTTCGAAACTCTTGGGATCTTAATTACTCAATTATTTACCGCATTTGTTAGTTATTAGGCCACGGAGACTTTGCCAACAACTTTTTATGCCTCTTAATTGGAATGAATCGCATGCCGCGCCGCGCCGTCCAGGATGTCGATGCCTCCCAAATGTGTGATGAATGCGAGATAGCGAACTTTTGATTGAAACCACAAACGCGCTATAGAGATGATTCATACATCTGCAACTGCAAATGTGGCAATTGCACAATAATTCATGTTATGAAGACAAATGCTACTCATCGTACTGCTAATGATGATGATGATGGATAATTAATGTGAGTAGTCGACCGCCTTCTGCATCACAACAATTTTCAGTGAGACATCTTCAACTGGCGTGGATTTGTGCTTGCTAGGAAAAACGAAGAATGGCGACTGTAAAGATAAGTGGTGCAGTCATGTGGATGTTTTGTTTTGCGGTGCAGAGGAAACGAGAGAATACAAGTGAGTAATTTGTTTAATTATTTTTTATGTTAGCTGGATGTTTTGTGCAAAAAAAAAAATTCAGCTCATATAGTGATCACTTAAACAAAATAATAAAAATAAAAGCATTTATTTTTGATAGCATATTGCATTCACATAAAAATAAGCCAACTTTTATGGAACACTTATTGGAATATATTTTGGTGAAATCGTCGTTATCGATAGTTATTTCGCTAATGTAATTTGACTATATAAGATGCTATACTTTAAAGATTTTACATAAACTGGTACATTGTATATATGAGATATATGGATATAGCATGTCATTTATAACATTAAACAAGACTGCATATTTCATAACCTATAGATTTTATGTTTAAAAAATCAGCTGCACAATAAAACGAATCCGCCAATGCCAAGAAATCTTCGGTTTGTAGCTCCCAAATGTAACGAAACTGTTATTACTTATTACCATATTACCAATTCATAGGGTTCGCATCCCAGCAGCGTATATGATCTTGCTATAAATTCATACAGCAGCATAAACAAAACCATATCCAATATAACGTTGTGCTTTACTCAAAAGAAATGTAACGTCTTTGTCATCACAATGGTTGATGCTCGTCACTCACGTCAAATATATTGGCCCGTATGCAAAATTCATGTACAAATATAATAAATAAAAGTCGCCATCAAATGAAACGTATGTGCTTTGTCAATAAAAAAGCGAAATTGAATCATAACAGAGCATATTTCCATCAGCAATAATAAATTCATAAAGACCATCCTAAAAATCTGTTGAGGGATGTGTAATCATCAAAGTGATAATACTCAATTTTAATGATGTTAATTTTAATGATATACTAACAATGTTTAATGATGACGAGAATTAATGGAGTATGTTGCGAGGATATTCGCATCGCATAATGGAGGATGTGTATGCTGCGCTGAGCGGAATCACAGGGCATAGTGCTGTGGGGTTTGAATTAATTATTATTTGGTAAGTAGCATCGACACAACATGATGACACTAATAAAACAAATAAATTAATTATTCATAAGTTTGTTCGCAGTATCTTCGAATGCATTTAATGCCACCCGGAAATGCGATTGCAGTGGAATATTCGGTAATTGGCACACAGCGGGCTGCACTTAAGTACTCTATTATTAAATCAGCTAATGTTACTATATGTATACTTAACTTAAAGTACAATGTTTTTGGGTGCAAAAGTTATCAGGGCACATCTACTGACGGAAGTTTTTACTCACTGTAAAACAACAAACGTTTAAACAATAAAGTTCACTGTCCGGCCCCAAGGATGCTGGTCGATGCCGAGGAAATTATGAATTAACCCGGTGATTGCCTTCTACCAAGTTTTCAATTGAATGATTAAACCCTTATGGACGAGGGCCAGTGTGTCGGCCACATAATGGCACAACATCTTTGCTTAAGACGTAAGGAAATGGTTGCATATGTTTATCCGGCTCATTGTTATGATCTGAAGTCTGGGCGGTTTCCAAACTTTATTTTAATGAATTTATCCAGTGCTTCTTATATGTCGTGTTCACTTTAGGTATATGTTTGTATTGCAGCACGTTATTGCCACTTAAAAGATTGCAAATTATATATAAGAAGGAGTACCGAGTTGTGAACAAACATTGTTTGCCTCCATCTGCTTGTAGTTGGGAAATTTGAATTAGCATTGTGCATAACAAAGACTCCATAATAGGCAGAAGGAGCATTCACAGACTTGCTGGTGAACTTTGAGCTGTGCAAAACTAATAGATCTTGATTTGCACTGCTTTTGTCATTATAAGTTCCTAATTTAATAAAACTATACGCATGCATTTGTTCCTCTATGTAGTTACAACTTTTCACTTATGTATGCTGCTGGACCTTTTTCATGCCATGCTTGGCTGAATTTGATTTCAATGAATACTTGTGGTCGCTCCCTTGGGGGTGTGAATACTTTGTGCTTGTCATCTGTGCTTTGTTGCCTATAAACTAAATCAAAAGGAATATTTTGGGGGCAGATTTTTCTTCTTTCTACTCTTTTTGTAGTTGTTGTATAAAATGTATTCATAAAGTCAGTCCAGGTTTTAGCAGAAAATGCCTGATAGATTATAATGCTTGCAACATTGAAGCTGTTTGCGCGCTAAAACGATATGATCCAGATGATTTTCTTGCCCAACGACCATCCATGAGCGCCAGACGCATTATGCAAATACAAATTACATTGCAGAAATAACGTAAAAAACAATGGCACAGCGGCTACACCGCGCGTTCTAATTATGCTTCAATATTTGTGTTACCTTTCAGCAGGTAAATGCAGAAATTTTATTTTAACGACGCCCAATTCCCGGCAGTCGTTTTGCGAGAATTAATTTCCTAGCGTACGCCATTTCGCTGGCGGTGTAGTTCTTTCAGCGAGCTATTGCACAATATTGCGCCTATACTCGCTAGTCGCTACATATATGCACATAACGCGTGCCCTATCTCGTTACTGGAACTATGCTGTTTCAGATATGCGGTCTAACATTTAGTGGCAATTACTGTAATTTTTATTGTTGCTCTCAGGCTTTAGGTTTGCATGTTCACTTAAATGCGAGTATGTGCGCATGCAGATGCGGATGCTCAACAAAACTCACACCAAAATTCATGGCATTGTTAAAACGCTAAATTAATATTTGCAAGTGATAAATAATCATTCGCTTATAGCCTACAGTTTTCATATGCTTTTGGTTATAGAAAGCCCAACGTTATTAAATTAGAATGAGGCGCCAATGTGTTTGATTTATTTGAACAATTGCAGTCAAGTCTAGAAGCGATCAAAACATAATTAAAGTCGAATGTAGCTTATGTTACGTGAATTTTTCAATTAAATATTGAAATACCAATCAAACTTGACCAGTAGATTTTCGCATCAGTCCATTGTTACAAATCCCATTCCAGAGATATTTCAGGCGCATGGCGGAGGCCTTTATGCACAACGCGCAAAGCCCTTGAGATTAAGGTTTCTATTACAGTCGGCATCTCACTAACAATGAACTTATGTACCGAATCCCCAATCGTTACCAGGATTTTGCAATGCATATTCATTTAGGATTGCTTCTGTTACTACTTTGAGTGCACACCACAAAATTAGCCGGTGGTTGACTGGTTGGTAAATAGAAGTTTTAACATATGTTAAGTGCGTGCAGAAATCACATTGCCATAAAGTAAAATACCGCAAATTTCAGTAAACTTGTACTGATTAGGTACATTGGTGAGATTATTAAATTTGTACATCCAAATATGCGCAAAATTGTTAGAATACTTCTAATTAGACAAATATGTGCGAATTTGGATTGTGGTAACAATCAACAACAAATAAAATCTAATGAAAGTTAAGCTAACGACAAGTACATGCAGCATGACTGTAAGAGTTATGTGCATATCTTGAACACATTACCTTTTCTGCTCAAATATGCACCCACACTTTGGCTTCGTCTGAGGGGTGAACACGGGAGCAAAAACTTTTCAGAAGAATCAGCTATATACATTTTAAGCGTATTAAATTCACAATAAGACACATCCCACCAACAAACTGTGTACCGATGTGCGCTTTTTATTTATTAAAGTTTTGGCTTCTTCATCGTTCTTATCACATCCCACACGAGAGTCGTAAAAATCGTTGCGAATGAATTTTAGAGTCAAACCGCACAAAACCCAATTCCCGAAAATACAATCAACAAATCCGCGAACCCCCATTACAGTGTCTCAAGTGTAATGCTCCAAATTAGTCAGCGTATTGCAGCATAATTGTTATGGCGTTATGTACTTGTACGGTTCACGTTTCGTTTTTGTCTGCACAAAAGCCGCACATGTATAGTTGAAGTTTTGAGAGAAACACTAAAAAACTACGATCCTCAAGGAATGGGGTTGCAAAAGAAACGCTGAAAATTATATATTTAATGTGCTTTGTTTGTGTTTGTGTGGTTTAAAAAACAGAACGTTTGAAGTTATTTCAGATTGCAAGGAGATTTTAAAACTTTCCTCATTGAATATATATTTTTAAGATTTGAGACAAGCCAAGAAATCTTTAGCAACTATTTGTTTTCATTAAACTTACTCAACTATAATTATTTTGGTAATTATTAAACTTAATTTTGCAAAAGTATGTTTAATTTTTGATAGGCAGGAGTTTCAAATATCTATAATCAATATGCTCTAATCAATCCTCAAAGCGATTGAGGTCGATTTTAAAATCAAGATAATCGTTGATCCCTGCACAGCATTAGTATCATAACGCCAGAAGCAGAAACACATAAACGCGTCCATCTACATATGTATATGCTCAGCAGTGATGCAGTCGAAGCGGCAAAGCATTAATATTTATTTATGCGTTAATGTGAACGTGATGCTTAAATATTCTCCTGTCAGCAAACATCCGCATACCGGTGTCCATTTTGAGCTTTCACCATTAATACCCATCCCACATTTAAATTAATGTTATGGCATAAAACACATATATGGCCATACGTGTACATATATTACCGCCATTTGTGTGCCACCACTACCACGCTATAGACATCTCGCCACTTCCATCAACCCCTATTTTTAGTTTTTAATGCCAAATTGGTTTTATGTGTCACATATGCATACGTGCAACGTTCTCGTGATACCTAAAGCTTATGGAGTGCATAAGCACACAATCGCACACACGCACACACACACACACAAACACACATACACAAGCATAAAATATTTACCCGAAAATGTTATGCGGAAAACTCAAATACAGAGTCGTGCACATACTCCGAGATATGGCCATAAATTTTCTATTGACTGGTTGGTGTTATTTATATGGCATTGTGCAGCCTTTTAAAATTGCAATCCTCTGCTACCCTTGTTTCATATATAATACTATCTAGCGGATAGACTATAGATCAACCAGGCGGAGTGACCAAAGCTGCTGGTGTGCACAACAATCCCATACTCATGCCCACCCTACACACCGCTGCTGCTGCCCGCCAAATGGTGGGTCCTTGGCGAAACACCATCCCGATACAGGGCATATTGTGGGTCAATGTGCAATGCAATATAATAGGTGTACAAATACATAAAATAAATTAGCTCAATGCGATCAGGACAAGTGGGATGAGGGAGGAGAGGAGAAAGCACAAGCATTTCAGGAATGGGTGTCGAATAATCGACAGCAGCAATTTATGTTCACACACAAAAAGTCTTGTTTAACTTTTATAAATAAATTAAAGGGTTGTCAAAAATTATGAAATTGGTAATACATATAAGCAAAGTCGTATATGCATTAATGCACGAACAAAGGGAGGAAGCGCTCATATAAACAACTATTGGTGACGACAAACGATTGGGGCAGAATGGGCAGATGGGTGGATTGGTTAACGTGTAAAGGGCAATAAATATCGATGTATGGCTTTACGGGGAAAACCAACCAACAACCAAAAAAAAAAGGGATAAAAGCTCAGCGAATTGGAAAAGTTAAAAGTATTGAAATAAACAACAAGCCAGCCAAACTGCATTGCAAAAGCACATGTGTGTGTGTGTGTGTGTG
>JANSTS010009627.1:14914-34445 GCA_026546915.1 Sylvicola fuscatus
ACAACAAGCCAGCCAAACTGCATTGCAAAAGCACATGTGTGTGTGTGTGTGTGTGGGGTGGTAAGCTGAAATGTCCAACCGATTGTAACAACAAGCACAATAAACACGCCATTGAATAAAAGATGCAGATGAGCATCTGGCTCGATTGGATTTAATGGATTCTTTGGTATTGTGTGTAATTATGATAATTGCGCCATTAGCAATTCTTTTAGTTGCTGCTGGTCCGTTGCAACTTGCATCACACCCCACAGTCGCAGCGAGTCTCCGCTGATTGCAGCAGCTTTAAACTGTCTGAAACTTTATTTCCATTAATTGGACGGCGAATGGCAAGTGTTGTGTATTGCAGTGCTGCACCACCACAGCTATAGATTCATGCATTCTATATTTTGACATCAATTCAGTTGATTAGGCTTCAAAATGAGGCTGCTGCATCCTTTGATGCACCAGCATTTACATATCATATAAGGTCACATCTGATACATTTCTGTTTCGGTGGCTTATATCAATGTTGTTTTGTTTTCATCTGCACTGTCCGATGCATTTATCCATTTGACATCCTTTCGCCTAATCTCGGAGTTACAAATATTAGTTTTCTAAATTATGAATGAGGCGGAATTTCGCATAAGCCTTCACTGAAATTGCTTTTAGCGCAATATGAATAAACAATAAGCAATACGTTGTTTGTACACATTTTGTGTAAGTATTAATGCGCTTATTATACACGTACATCGTATGTAGTCATACATAGACGAGCATCGTACAACGTCAAGCGCGCTAGTGGAAAAAGGGGGTGGCGATGATGTTTTCCACCATTTATGCAAAATGTTTGATCCAGTTGTGTTTTAATGTTTGCATTTCTTTTGGTTCATTCTATTATACTTATTATCAGTCGCATGTAGCATCGGCAAAACTACATCCCATTTTTACATGCTAATTCATAATGATGAGCGCAAAGATTAAAATCTTGTTGAATTATCATCATCATCATCATCTTGTTGTTTTTTATATGTAGCAGCTCGCCGTGAAGGAAATTGAACGAAAATCCTTTATCCCATCCAACCGGTAGGGAGAATGGGATCAAAAGCTTTTAATGTAACATTCTCTGAGATATTATGTATACTCGTATACATATTTTGTATTATTTTTCTCATGTTTTTCTTGTGAAGCATTTTTTCCTTCTTTTTCTTCTCAATTCACCTGCATGCTTTTCAGTAGCGTGTTCAGCTTTAGATGAGGAGCGAGTAGACAGTAGCCTCCCTGCCAGCTACCACCCAGTCTAATGTTTCTCCCATATTTCACGGCAGAGGTATATAATGCTGAGCAGAATTTATGAGCACTGCAATGTATATGTGTACTTATGGTTGTAGCCATTAAAAGGGATATTGGGAGTCAAGAAACAATGCACACACGTCATGATTACGATCTTTTGCTTCGCGTTTATATTTATGTAGCAGCTCTACCAGTAAGAGAGAATTTTTGATTTTCTTTAAACACAATTGATTTTGATACGACGGTAATAATTATTGTTTGTCTTGAATGACTATAGTAAAGTTTTGGCGCAATTTTTGTATTAAACCAAATGAACGAAAAGCGCACAGAGGCGTACATTTCGATAGTTTGTTATTTGTTTAAAGCTTTTGCTGACTCCATCCAACGTTTTACCGGACTGTAGTCGGGTATTTAGTGCCACCACCCACTCCCTGGCATTATCGACTAGAGGCAGGCGTGGCGCTTCTGTGTGTATCCTGCAAATGGTAAAATAATTCAAGTTTAAAACTTTATCGTTTGACATTATTTATTTTGCTCGAAAGTTTATTATTGTAATTCTAGAACAATTGGCTCCATTTTATCTAATTTAGTCGCTCACCGACTCGTTTGCCTACATACAGTGCAGTTCATATAAATTCTAATTCACTCTAACAACTCAGTTGCATCCCATTGTGTGACTGAAATTGTTTATGAAATTTCATTCTGTAAATTGGCCTACTGAATTAAAGTAGAAGCAATTTCGCCCTACAACTTTTCACCCACCTTCCCGCCTGCCTAATTTCCACACCAACATAGCATCATAGATTGCACTAACTGTGTGCATTTTAGCATTTGCCAAATATAGAGACACATACAAAATAGTCCATCTGCACAAAAAAAAAGAAGAAGAAAAATGAAATTATAGGGGAGGTAGGGGCGGCAAAAAGAACTACATCAGTGAATTTAATTCGGTTTCAACACATACATGCATTATATTTAACATCTGCATAGAGCTGCACGCACACAAATCTGTATATCTGCGGCATGCTTTTTGCATCAGTTGAACTTGCCTGATTTATTTAGTCGTCCAGAGTTTGACCACCCAATTTATATGCTTGAAATATGCTCTTCTCCGAAAATTAAGAGTTAAATGAAAATAAATCCTACCATGAATTTAAATTGGATTCCGGGCGAAATTTGCGTTTGTAATTAGCCCCTGTACTATGGATACTAAAGCTGGTCTTCGGTAATACACACATAGAGTTCTCACGTAGAACGAAAATTGGCATAATTTTCAAAATTAAACAAGCGAAAACTTCCTCCCCTGTTTTGTGTGTCATTCTTGGGCGATTTATCAATTGTGGATGGCGTAAATGAATTTGTCATTCAACAGCATTTTTAAAAGTTTACTTTTTCGGTAAATAAATTGTTAGATTGTTTGAGTGTACTGAATTCACTCAAGAGCATAGAGTTGGTATCTTTCAAGAGGGGCATCTAAAAAGGGTTACAAATTGTCGTACTGCGGAAAATTTAAACGTGTTTCTATCCTATTTTCAAGTTTTACAGTGAGTAAGTAAATAAATAGGGCTTGAAAATAAATAAGGGAAAATTGTTCTTAATTAGTGTCTAATATGGGCGAGCAATTACTCTCTTTTATGGTCGATGAAGAATCAAGGGCCTTACAATTATATATCTATATACATAAATAAATATCCTTATCAGATTGATTGACAAGGCCGCAAATATTACCCTTTGATCTGTAGATTTTTAATCTTTAGGCAGACAAACATTTATTGTAATTTAATTTTAATATTGTTTTATAATTGTACAAAAGTGCAGTTAAATGTTTATGTATGCACAAAGCTCTCACCTTTTGCTGACATTTCGATTGTTTGACGTCAGCTTAACAAATTTCAGTAAATTTCCACGAAATTCATTTAGCAGTCAGACATCCCTTAAAAGTCATGGCTTTTATGTAATGGTACATCACTTAGTACATTTCATTCCCGGTGGATTAAATTTTTATGAACGGAAATTACTCTTACAGAATAACAGATGTTATTTTGTGCGTCCATGCGCGAGCTCCGCACTTAATCCTGTAAAGATGGCTTATTGTTGGTCCTTATTGAATCACTCTGCTCGCCTGCCCTCGTATTGCTCGTAGTGCAATGTTCCTTTTCGATTCATTACAATAGATGCGTTAAGCTGAGGAAAGAGACATCATTTCTTAATTACTTTTCATACTTGGGACAAAGAGAATGCTAGAGCAAGCTTAAAGTTAAATGAGCGTGAAATGGTTTTGTTTGTTGCATAAATGAAGACAGCAGAGTTCAAACATCGTTCACTTACACACGCAAACATATACGTATTGAAACAGTTGAGTAAGACAATTTATGCAGCAAAGCAAGTGGAAAATATGGAAGCCTTGGCATGTGAAATGTTGCAAATTACCTTATCCCGTGCAATGCAATTTAAAAAGTAATTCGTATAGCGACTTGCTTTCCAACGCAACGCAACGTAGGAGTGCATTATGCTTACATCGCCTTTAAGCAAAGCGGGAAACGCGAGATAACCATCTGCCGAATAGTGCAAAATAATAAGGTGTTTGGTTGCAATTGACGATTAAATTACAATCTATTTCAAACCTTCTCATACTTATGTGCATTAATGCGATTACCTAGGTCTTGGCCTGAAGTGTGTGCGCGTACAAAATTTGTGTCTAATTAAATTAGGGAAAATAATCGTTCTCAATAGACAATATGTCTTCACGGCTAGCAGCTACCACAATGCGGACAATGACGAACAAACAGATCCATTGAATTTAATTTAATTCAATTTCGGTGACATAAAAATAACGTACAATGAATAGAAAATGGTGATCGATCCTTTTGTAGTCAAAATCTGGATTCTTTTTTTTTTTTGTTTGCGTGTCCCTTCCATTCTCCATTAAATTTCGTTGAGCAGCACTTCTGTTTTTGGCAAAGTCAAATCAACAACAGAAGCACCCATAGGGAACAAAGAGAAACCACAAATGGGATGGCCATTTGAAGCGGTTCGGCGCAAGAAAACGTATTGGCGAGCGCTTATCAGTATACAGGAGGGGATGTGGATTGTGGGTGGCTATAGGTGCAGAGAGGACGGACTGGTGTGGCGCGACATCGGCAACACAAGGAAAACTCAAAGTAAAGTCAAACAATAAAAATAAAAATGAAGAAAATTGTGTGAGGGAGGAAACCCATTAGAAATGCGAAAGAGACGACACACACAAATGAATGAGAATTAATTAACATTCAACAGGAGGTGTCCTCTTCCTATAGTCTCGCTGTTTTATCATTCCATTATTTATTTTTTTTCCTACTTGTGGCCACAAAATTTTCTGACTTCATTGGATTTTAGGGCTTTGCGTTTGAGATCTATTTCGTTTTGTAAACGTTGTTGGTCTGTTCGGTGTGGAGTATTTAAAAAAATGCTAAATACATTGAAATATTCTCCCTGGTGGGTAAACACAATGAAAGTCAGCGGGCGTACTGTGGACAATTGCTGATGCACCCCTCAGGATAAATTAAATGAGATAAGAATTTCACTTTTCTGCAAAATGATAAATGATAATTTAATTGATATAATCTATGTGAAACAATAGTGATGAGGCACACGAAACCCCGCAACGAGCCACAAAAACGTCTTCGATTGTACATGAATGTGGGCATTCGCATTTCACGTTTGAAGTGGCACATAATGGTCCATGACAATTTCCTACTTGAGTAGATCACATGTACACCTCTCCGAAAATTATATATTTACCCATTTACTTGGTTTTATGGCGCCTACATAAAGTGACAAAAATGACACGCTGATCACTCCTTTTCATATACGAGCATAGGTCTCTACCTATATACACACATTTCTATGAACCTGTGCGTGTGTTGCAGAAGACGTTTACCGTTGTAAAACCGCGTCAGCTTAAATTCATGACGTTGCAGAGGCTCAACATTTTCCTTATCTCTCCACGGTTTACATTTCAACATTTACGTACATCTATTAAGTGAAACATTCTTTTGTGTTCTACCAAAGTACTCCCTTCTCCCCATTTAGTTCTTATCACAGCAGTGTCCCATTCCGCACCAGCAAAATAAAAACATACACAAATGATAAATTATATTTACATTTCAGCATCCACCCCACCACAAGCAATTTTACATCAAACTCGAAAACGCAGCGCTACCCTTCAGCCGCGCCATCCACCCCCATCACAATATTTCATCAGCGATGGCACTGGTGCTGTGCGGAGTGTATGTATCGCCAGGCTATTTATTTCGCAATAAGACTTTCACAGACATTTCATGTTCATTGTGTTCATCTTTTTGTCTTATGTACTTAACGATCTATCTCTCCGAAAATTGCATGCATCGCTGTTTTCCGCACTATACGAGTACTTGGTGTGTCCCTTGGCGGATGAGTTTTGTTGTGTGCGTGTGTTTGTATGCTCCTGAAGTTTCTGGCTGTGCTCATTTTTCGATTATTGATTATTTAATGACATTCTGATGATTAATGCTTTGTAAATGCATCCAATGAATTATTGGTGGCGAGAAGCGAATGAACACCCATAGGCGGGAGGAACATTTAGCCAATGACTTGTGTTTGGACATTAATTTCCTATTTAGGCTACTATCTAGACACACAATCATGCAAAACACTTTGCGACGTCGTAATCGATTTACCGGTTGTCTTCTCGTGAAGCTCTATGGGCCATTTTTCGTTGTTGGTGTATTCAATTCTGCATAAACGCATAATCAGCATTACTTGAAGAGATCATGAATGGACCATTTTTCGGGCTTTTTTGCAAATACGACAGCACCTTCTGCAGCACAAGTGTTATCTCGGCTGTCTTTAACAAAACATTTTAAATTTCAGCAGACACATGAATTGTTCTTGTTGAAGGCTATATTATTGCTAATTAAAATCCGTTGTCAATGATACTCGAAAGATATAATCAAAAATCAATCTTTTTTTTTCGTGTTTTTTGAATGCGGATACTTGTCGTCCATTATTGATGGTCGATGGACACTGCAAATAATATGCCTTTTAATTGTGGCTGAACATTTCGCAATTTTTAATCCGGTGCTAAAATTTCCAATTTACATTTCGCCTTCCCCACCCAATGGTTTGTTTTCTCATTATTATTTGCCCATACTTGCTCGTAAATTATTATGCTGTCGTTTTTCGTCGCAGTTTTGTTGTTTACGATATTTATCACTGCGTTGTACTTTTTTTTTTGTTGAAATATTTAATGCATACAAATACATTTTATAGTTTTATTCGTCGTTATTTGTGTATGCTTAATATCATAAATCAAGGATTTTTTAAACAAATATTTTAAATTCATAAAACATCTTTGTCAAACATGGAATAAACATTAAGCTGAGCTCACAAATATTTATTGGCATTTATGTATTTGCGCGCAGTTACGAGTGTAGGGCTAAAATTAAATTTCGAACAAAGTAATGCAGCTTTTGAAGTAGCTGCACTTTTGCTTCAATACAATATCCGTGTTACGGAATTTTACTATTTTTAAGAACCCAATGTTTAAATATTCATGTAATTCTTTCATAACTTAGTCTGCATGGCTAAAACTTTTCATACAAGTGCCCATAGCAAAAAAAAAAGAATGCAGATATTAGTTCACTTAAAAAAGGCTGGCTGTTAAGAAAAATGCGCACGGAACGGGCTCATGCTGTCCCCGAAGAGGAAATGTACATTATTTTTATGTTGAATGTGAGGAAACTTTGTTCAACATTTACTCTTGTATGCATCATACTTCAACTTGTCATGACCCTTTTCATTCATTATCCTTTTCACTTGCCTCCTTGTTATATTATGAGTTTTCTGTTATGGTTTTCCCATATTTGCTTAATGTTGGCATACTTATTACCTTAATTTTACAGCAACTCGACGCTTTTTGCATATTATTATATTTATATGTTATGTAGGGAGATTTTCGCCGCCAGACCGAAGACTTTCCAACATTTGTACATATATTACATGTATTTGCATGTGTTAAATCGTTTTAAGTTGGTTTTCTTGTTCTCCGCAATTTAATGGCATTTTTGTGATACGTTTTTGGTAACAACCATCGTTGTTGACTACGTTGACTATAAAGCTCATTAAAACGACAGAAACATGTTCTTTGTTAATGCTTCGGGCAGGTTCCATGCAATACTCGCAGAAATCTCGCATATATGCGGATTATAGGTAAATCATAAGCAAAGAAAATTAATTAAAAGTGTCCCATTGTTCATAGGTTTCTAATGGATATGCTCAGTGTACAATGTTATGTCAATGCACGTTCAAAAGTTGACGGAACCGTATGTTGCCCTTGCCGTAATGCCTTGCATCTTTTCATCTTTAATTATTATTAGCGGTGCGTCGTCCTGGATAATGAGCGAGGTTAATGTAGCCAACCGCAAATACAAAACATTGGCGCAAAATCAGTATCTAAATGTTGAGTAAAAACTTTTGCATACCCATGCCAGTACATGCAATGAAACATCAAAGCGCATTAAAAAAAGGCCCACACGAATATGAAACAGCTAACGAACATCCAATTTGGGAATGGATGATTAAAGCATTCCCACGGGAGCACTAACTTTCCCAGCACAGAGCCACATGCATTCAAACGGAAGATCAACTATAAAAATCATGTGAGTGTGTATATGGTAGAACAATAAAAGGGCGCGAATAAACTAATTCAAAGTGATAATCTCTTGCACAGGCAGCGGCACAACAAAATATGTGTGGAAAAGTGCAAATTCAATAAAATGCGGTGAAGTTAGAAAACCATTGTGTGCAGAAAAAGCAGCGTCCTTGCCTCCATCTCCATGCCAGAGATTACATTGCCATGGCTAAGCGCTACAATATCAAGTTATGCAGATAGAAATCCACTTTAGTTGTTTGATTTATTTGATAAAAGCGTTCCGCCATTTCCGCTTCGCATCCTTTTCACATCCTGCGCATCCTTAAAACAAATGAACAGACTACGAGAAAAAATCCTTCGCCACAATTCAATTCCACACAGTTCCGTAGACTGTAGCATTTCGCCGATGTTACGTTCATATATCTTTATGTGGCGCTACTCCGCTCATCTTTTGCCATATCACATATATATACGAGTTCATATGTACGTTCGTATGTACATATACTACATATGTACATATATGTGCTGTGGAGTGCGGACTTCATTCGTTAAATCAGCCCACTCCGAAAACCTCCTCAAACTCAACTATGTTGCCCCACAATTGGATAGAGGAAACATTAGAACAAAACTGGGTAAACCATATAAAAAGGATAATAAAGCGTTAGTGGAAATAAGGACTCGAAATCAAATAAAATGAATTGGTTTTATTATGAATATTTTTCTTGGTTGCTTTCGGCCTGTTTTGTTGGTAAGACGTCAATTCGCATGTGAGGCGATAAACTGCTCGGCCTATCCTACAAGGCGTCATGTTAGCTGAAGAGATCCGCTCTTAGCAACAACAATGGAGCTGAAACTAAATATATTCAAATTGATATTCATTTTCAAGTTCACAGGCTACATCGGCACTTGGGGTAGCGCTCTAAAGGGTTGCGATAGGAATGTCAATTGTCAAGAGGACGGCTATTATGCCTTTCATGCGGACGACAATATAAAGCAAGAGTCATTTATTAATTTACAGGCGAAATGATGCCCGAACTGCTGTATGTACTCGCAATCTCGCATGTCTTCATACTCGTATGTTAGATAAGTTTAGTTAAGCATTTGATGTTTGCGAACGTTTTATTAACATTATTTCTGTTCTTCTGAGTCTTAGCCTTACATAACTGAATGGAGAGTAGAGATTCTGAAAAAATATGTCATCTTAATGGTTGTTAAAGATTTCCATTTTCCAGCAAAACTTTCTATGCTATACACTTTTAAAGTTATCAAATACGATTGCAATTTGAATGTGGATGCTACACCAAGCAAGTTTCTTAACAACTGCACTTACTGCCATTCGCATACGGTATATTGCCTAAAATACGCACGTTCTTACATTTTACACAAATTAAAATTACGCGGTCAAAAACTGCATACAAGAGAGCGATCTAGAGCAACGGTTGCACTAAAGAAAAACAATTTGCACAACCTTTTGTCCTTTCTTGCGGATTGTTATTGCGACGCAATATAGCGACAACGGCATAACATCGTGTGTACGGCCATTCCTGTGTATAGTTGGTGTTACCAGCAAATGTCTTCAGGTCGGCAATAAGACAAGTAAATACAAAACAAGGCAAGGCATCCCGAAAAGTATAAAATAAAATATTAGGAGATGATTTCGCGCAGATGGTGCATTTGTGTTTGCCATCGCCCATTGTTGTCTTTTATAATCTGGGCGACATATAAAGCGACGGTAAGCTGGCAAAGAAATGAAGTAAAATTAAACAGCGCGCTAAGAATTTGAAGCAATAAAATGCACTCGGCTGCCATATTGCATGGGAGAACGTAAGATGAGCTTTTACTATTCCGTCCGTGAATTCATCTTTTGCCGGCTGTGTCGAGGTTCCTGAGGTCGATTTGATGCACACTCAGGACGTGTCTGTAAGTGCATAAGCCAGATTAACCCGAAGAGAAGGGCATGTACAATCATTTGACGTTCAGAAGCGAATCATGTTGCCAAAAGGGATGTGCTCAAGAGAGATCTATAATATTTCAAGCATCCTTGCTTGTTCATGTTGTTTTTGTTGTTTCGTTTTCTTTTAATTGAATATGCAGAGAAAGTTTCAAATAACGATTGTTTTGCATTCATGTTGAACACTTCAAAGCGTATATCTTATGTTCACGAGACGTTCTTTGGCTGGAGCAGTGCACAAATTGCGCAGTGTTTTCTCTCCTAAAGCTCGGCACAATTTTAAATGATACTGGGACACATAAAAACATGCGAAAATAAATAGAAAAAGAGAATTAATTACATTCAAATACACACACAGCCAGCGCAGAAGATGAAATGGATAAAACATTTCAAAGGAGATCGTCCTCTCGTGGCAAACACCTATGCACATTTTGTTTGTACGTATATATTTATGTGGGACATGTGTTTGGATTTAAATTTAAAACAAATTTAAAAATCCTTTTTAAGCTCTTTGAATCGTATCCCTCGTCGTTGAAATAGGAATGCAAGCGGAATCTCTTTTTTTTTGTATTCGAATATTATAAAACGCTTTATAAAAATTGTTTAAAAAAAATACATTTTTCACGTTACTCGTAAATCGATTCAAATAATATATATGCTCGTATACGTCTAAACTGACACATCCCTAATTCAAGGGTTCAACTATTAGGTCATAGAATTTAATGACATTTGTAACCCTAAATTTAGACATCCCCAAAAACTAATTACTGCATATTTTCACACATGATATTACGCATTTGAAACCACAAACCTGGCAATAGATCTAAGAAAGGGATCTAAAGCATGTGGGTAAGAGAATGTGATGTGAAATTGGAAGACGAAGAAAGGAGTTGATGCGTGAAATTGCTAAGTCGGTTATATTTTCTTAATTTGCCCCAGCTTCTGGTTTTCGTTTATTACGGGATATTAATATAGTCAAGATGCCCTTTAAATCAAATAAATGAAACATCACATGTCTGATGACGGACCCACATATGTACACATATGTACATTGTATTTATTCTTAAATGTACCTACACATCCAGGAGCTTATGTAACGCTGCTCTGGAAAGCCAAATGTTATTGCAGAAAGAAGTGGATAGCCTTTAAAATTACACCAAAATGAAGATAAGTGGATTTGCACATACGGTACTTGCTCTGGACAGTAGTAATGCCTCCACAAGCGTCCGGAATATTTGTGGGGTGAACTGTTTTTTTTTTGTTGTTGTGTGTGCGAGAATATACTGTTGTGAGCCCTTTGCAACAAATGTTGTCCTTTACCCTGATGGGTCATGGGACTAGCTCGTTTCTCACATAAATTTGTTCGTATTTTTACCATCCATTTTCACGCTTTCCACCACACGATGCCCAGATGTGCGGGTGCAAAGAGGCGCAAACACCAGTTTGTATAGTTACTTTTTGGGAAAACATACAAAACAGAAAAACAACAGCATATTCTGCTCATATTGTTTAATTACCTGCTTTTTTTATGAACACATGAGAAATTCGTTACGGCTTGGTGCTTTTATGTAAATTTAATGTGCGGGACTTTGAAGTTTAAATTCTAATGGATTGCAACAACAATAAAAAATCCTTCGAATTTAGATAGATTATGTTTGAGTAATCTTTTGGATGCATGAAATATCTCTTCTCTCGCAATCAAATCTGTCAAAACAATCGTTGTGACACGATGTCGAAATTTACATACATGATACATTGGATTATCATTAAAGTAATAAATCAACATTACACATAACTAATTGTAAAGCCGACACACAACTGCAAAGAAAAAAAAATCTACTCCACACGATTTGGCATCGCCTGGAAACAAATTAAAAGCATTTCCACGCTACAATTTTACAATTGAAATTGGCCAAATAGCCATAAATTGTTTAAGCTCAGCAAATGGGTATGATAACACAGGAATTTAGAAACGCAAGGACTGTCCATCAAAAGTCAAATAAACAATTTCACAATGCCATAAGCAAACGCTACCGCTGCAGGACGTGCCGGATAAAATTCAGTAATATTTTCTTCACATAGTACATAGAGAATCTGGTGTGCCATTCTTTTTTCCTGTATTTTCTGCATTTTTTTTACATAGTATTTTGTTCAAAACGGCGAATATTTCTACAAATGGATAAAGAAAAATGCAATTAAAACTATTGCACGCCTCTGGCTACTCAACTATAAATTGTTGCATTCCATTTTGTGAGCTTTCTCAAATCGCTTTTATGGTATACGCTTTTCACAACAACAGCAGCTCTCCCCATATGCCATGCCGTCCGGCGGCCATTTGCTTCAGTGCATTTGCTGTAGCCGTCCGCCCTCTGCCTTTCGCCATATATTCGCATTGTAATTGCCAAATGAATTATATTCCTTCGTGCACCTTGCGTCTTCATCACACATTGCATATGCCATGACCGCTCTCGACTACCCCACCCTCCTCCCACCCCTCCCACCTTTATCCCCGTTCACGTGCTACACCCTACAGAATAACATATACATATATGCTACAATGCGCTGTGTGTACAGAGAACGTCCAGCGTCAATATATTATGTGCACGCGAGGCCAGATCAGGGATGAGAATTAAATATAAATTTCATTTATGTGCAACTGAAATGAAAAGCATGAAACAATAAACACCTTTTATCCAACACGAATGCCATAAGGAAATTGTACAAATGTACATATAGGGCATGCACATTGCACACACATGCAGCCTGTCTTTAGCAATTGCCCGCCATTGCAATGGAGCCTCAACTCATATTTCTTTATAGTTTCATCTGTGCTTATTGGACTGCGGGTAGTGCGGGTATATTCCCAAACAAAAAGCTCCAGATCGTCGGTGGGCACAAATATAGAAAACCTGCAAAATATAGGTCCATCCATAAGTGGAAAATGAAATGAAAATCGTAGCATTGGCTGCGAAAATACATAAAATTGTGCAGTGGTTGGAAATTGCAAAAATATCCCCATGGGTGTTTGGTCTTTCCACGGGAATCATTTCATTTTATTTAACCGGCGCTATTTTTATACTCGCAGACATGCTCGTCATGGCTATGCTCTTTTCTTTGTCGCTGGGCATGGGGGCAAGTGTTATGCTGGGATGGAATTATGTGCAAAATAAGAATTTTAGTACCGCACAGTATTCACGTTTCCATTCTGATCAGGCGAATGCAAGACACTCTCTCGCACCATATAGGCCACATATATTTTGTATAGAGTCGTGAGTCGTGACACATACAATATATTGTTTAAATAAAACGTCTTAATGCCTTAAATCAAAATATTGCGACAATTTCTATTTTACCGCGCGCTCCATGGCGCGTCGCGCCGTTTCCGTGGTGCTTTGTATGCGCGTGTTCCACTCTTCTATGTGGAATTAAATTTTGATTTAGTTCGTTTTTGCTGCCATTTCACAATTTAACCGCCAACTTCATATTTTAATCTATATCGTGCTTTGTGGCGACGCGACGTACTGATATGCTTAAAGTATATGTGGTAAGATTGTGACAATTCAGCTCTGAGAAAATCGCAGATGTAAAACGATCTCACATGGATGATTATTGTGATAAAAGCCTCTTTGAAATTGGAGTATCGTTTTCGTTTAAAACAACATTTATGCTTACATAATTATTAATATGGAAACATCAAAGTTCATGATTCAAGATGAAACTGTTTGTAAGCATTTTACACCCTCTCGCAACGCAAATATCTATGATAAATCGACATATATAAAAATATATGCAAAAGTTTGAAAGGTGCCAATCACCTTTAGTGTTACTATATCTATGTATGCATGAAACGCTTTGGCTGCTGTGTAAACTTTTCCTAACCCGAAAGTATTTACGGACGTATGTGTGTACATATGTGTAGATATTTGAACACCTTTGGGCTGAACTAAAAGTTTTCTGATACGGTATAAGAACAGAAAAACCCAAAAGGAAAGAGTTAAACCGTAAACGGCAGGTCCGTGCCAACGTCAATTGACCATAAAGTTTATGAAAGAAAAGCGATAGCAAAAGGCAAATTGAAAAATAAATAGTTTCAATATGTCTTCGTTTAGCAGATTAAATTATTTACTCATTCTGTATAAAGAAAAGCTGTGTCATGACTAGGTTTTCGTTGCGTTTATTCTAACATGAGGCATTAGAATAAGTTGGGAAATTAACAAAAAACAGAAACGTTTAAAAGATATTTGCCAATAGAAAAGATGTCGTTTCCTACGAGCAACACAGAGCACAGAATCACAATGGTAAAAGTTTACATAAAAGTCAAACGCCCGTGGAATTTTCAATTGCGTTCGTTCTGCCATAATTTGTGTCTTAAAGAGAAGCCCAAAGTCTCCGCCACCCTTTGCCATTCAATTCGATTCTGCGAGATTGTCGTTTCTGGTTTTTGGTTAGGTTTTTCCGTTTGCTTATACCCATTTGCATTTGCGTCTTCCTATATTTCTGATTTTCTTTATGCTGCAGCGTTCGTCGTTTTGTCTCATGTACGTCTTTGTTATTTTTGCAAATGGCTAATAAAATTCATAAGGCTGACTTAGGCATACAGCAAAAATTAAGGGTGGAAGAATATAAATTTATAACCAAATAGAAGTCAACTCTCAGATATAGTCGACTGTCGCAACTGGCAGCAGATGAAGGAATGCTGATAGCAAATTGAGATTAGAATTTTTGTGATTGATATGAATGAGACATGGCGAATGAAGCCACAAGGCGAGCTTTTGCGACTTTTCTCCTATTTGTAATGTGCCGTTTTCTTTATGCGAGATATCGAATCTAGTTATTATACATACATATATGTATTGTATATACGCATGTACTGAATACAAGCGAAAAAGCGACAGTTAAGCAAAAGACGCAGCAGCAAATTTCAGATGAACCCTAATTGAATCGATTTTAATATCCTGTTTCGCATAAAATTTGATCCATTTCACCCTCTTCGCCACAAGAAATCGCACTTGCCGCATCCCTTCTACGCCATGCCTTCCAATTTGTTTTTGGCCACAAAATGTCCTCGTTCATGTCTACCCCTCTCTAACCTCCTCCTTACGCACGCATCCTCCCGAATGTCATCTTTATTTTTCCATGAGCAGCGACTAGCGAGCTCCGCATTTGTGTACACTTACTGTGGGTATTTCGATGTATGTACAAGAAATGTATACGTATACGCTATATTTCTTTACATGTATCATTCATTTCATACATTTCCTAAGCGAGCTTAGTGTGCTGAAAATTTTAAAAAGCATAAAATTTTACGATTGCATACTTCTGTACTTCCTTCAAGGGGGCTCTTCTGCTTAAATCAGCGGCTTCAAATGAGTTTAGGGATCACCATCACACAGTTATTTGATGCAAAAAGGGGTTGATCCGGTGAGGATAGGTATTTGTCGTGGGAGCATGACAACAACAAACACCCGAAACTCACACGTCCGCTATTTATTAGTTTCCACAAAAGTGGGGTGATGTCTAGGCGACGCGGTTTAACACGGATTGAGTGAAAATCCCACAGAAATGTATTCCTTGAGTAGATGACACACTAGTTTACTTTATGTTGTGTACAACTGTGGTGAATTTTTTTTTTTTGCGACCAAAAAAGAGAACAACAAATGTAGGAGTAAAATATTATTCTAAATTTCGTATCCATTGAAATCCCCCGCTTTTTTTTCTGGAATAAATTACAATAAAAACATACTCGTATAAACAAACAAACAAAATCGCTAAACGGAAATTGCATTTTTAAATTGCGGTCAATATTATTATAAACGCAATGAAATTGATTATATTGTCTGGCTGTGGTCCACCGCTATCAAAATCAAGTCCTCCTACTGATTTTTCCAGTAGGAGGGTGGGAAAATCACAAAACAACTGACATTATTTCCGCTCGATTTTTCGATAACATTTATTTTAACAATTTGTGTTGAATTCCAACTCCATCTTCAGTGTGGTCGATTTAATCGTGATTTCATTACAACAGCCCTTACAATAGTCGTGCATTCACATGCTCGTATTTTACTGAAATACAAGGGAACAAAGAATTCCACCGTCACACATTCCATCCGGTGATTATTGTTTTAGAGGGGTTTTCCGCTGAATCGTTTTGTGATGTTATCCATTACGGACATATAACTCGCATTATTAGATGGCATGGTTGCTGTTTATGTTTTGTTTAGAGAAATTGTGTTTCTATGTTTATAAAGTAATTCAAAAGTTATGCTACTGAATAAATAGAAATCATTATAATATACGAATAATTGCCTACTAAACATTCGTTTTCTGAATTGATTGCTGTGTAGTAAATGGGAAAACAACTGCGACTAAATTGTTGCTGTAAAACTTCGTTTACAGATAACTCGCAAACTCATTGACAAATTACAAGCCAATTTTTATGTTAGAGGGTTGCACCGATTGTACCTGGCGCGTTTAGATTGTCGATACAATTTAAATAATCGAGTACCTCATGTGTTTCTCGAGTGCTTTTCGCCAAAAAATTTAAGAGAGTTGCAAGGTGTGAGTGGTGTCGGCACAATATGTGTTTGACTGTGTTCGGGGATACATATTACGTAAGTTATCGATACCGAGTCAATTCCCTTTTGCCACTTTGCCGTCATAAATATCCTTCCAGGAAAGAAGCGGAACTGACTCTTCGCTGTGCAGATATTAGAGTGCGGGTCGGAATGGCGTAGCAGTGGGTTGGGTGTATACGGCACACACATCAGACAAGCCATTTTTCATAAGCATTTTCATCTTGCCGGTACACCTTTCCGCATCGCTTGATCTCGCAATTCGTTACTCAGGCATGTGTATTGTGTATGCAGTAGCGTATAAAGGAACCCCTCTGGCACAGCTGAATATCGACGTCGTCCTTCATCCATCCAACTAGTTACAACTCAACCCATTCGCACACCGCATTCAACACGCATCACATACGCTGGCGCTGCGCCTCGGCCACATTGACTGACGAGGAATGTGCTGGGCGCCCACTTCAGCAGATGGATTGGATTAAAATGCACGGCATATTATGGATAGCATTTTCCCAATAGTGTCATGTCTTTTGTTATGCCTGCACGAATTAACATTTTTCTGCTTACCAACGCAACTGAACGCACCGCCATGATGAGAAACAGCTATCGGTAGTGTCAGAAATATTTCTCAACAAAATATATTCCTTGGCCATACGAAGAATAACAATTCTTCTCATCTATCCATCAATAATTGATAGTTTTAGAATTTGAGAATGCTAAATAAACGATGTACAAAAAGTTACGTCTTGAAAATAGAAAGGGATGCCCATCCCATTTTGATTGCATTTCGACGGGACAGATGATGCAGACTTAAACGCATGTTATCGAGCACCGAATTTACATTTTGTGTGCAATTTAATATGCACACATGTCACACAGTCTCAGTGCGCTAACATGACTCATAAATTTATAAGATGGCCGACGCAAAGTCCTTTTAAGAGCACATCTTTATTCCGAAACATTCCCGTGTGTATGCAGATGGCCCCAAAACCCCAATCGACATACTATTTGTGAATACACATGACGTATGCATGAATATTAATAAAACGAAATAAACATGCATAAAATATGCGAAATTGATGCTCGGCGTGTATGAATAAATAAAAAACAAGCCAATATAATATTCATTGAAAAAAAACGAAAGAAATTTATTTCGTTGCAGGGGATGATCAATCTCGTATCGGTTTCAACGAGGTCGTCAATAGTCGAAAACGTTGAAAGAGACGAAATGGATGAAGGCGAGGGGTTTTCAAGTTTCGCGGCAAGGGTTATCATGTAAGGTATGTTCATGTTTACCATTTTGTGTAACTGCGATCATTGGCAAAAGTTTCCGGTTAGGTGCTCCCAATATGCATGGGAGCTGTTGGGGTTGTTGATGTTCGTCGAATCTACGCAGAAAGCGCGTGTGTTGATTTTCAGCTGATTGGTTCAAAATCAAAATAATGTGCAAGCCTTCAAACAATGTTGCTGTAATTTACAATCCTAAAATCAATTAAGGGTTGATTTTTTTTCTTAAATGCAGTAAAATCTGCGAAAACCCTTTTTTTTGTTACACCAACCGCATATTTTGCACACAGAAAACGCATAAAACAGTCAATGCAACAGCAATAAAAGCCATTTTCTGTGGAAAACGGTCGCCGCGTGTTTACGCCAATATTTCATTTGAACGCACACTACTTATATTTATGTAAAAAATATGACTTTATGTACTGAACAACATATGACGTAACAATTTAGATGCAAAATCCGTTGTGGGAGTTACCGCACACATTCCCAATTCGAGTCCCAATCTCAGTTTCGCGACTTTAAACTGTATCCATTTCGATTTTTTACGGTTATTATTGTTATAAATTCCGTGGGGAAAAGCGATTGTTTTTTATTTCCCTTTACGTTCTATGTGAATGAATGCAAATGCCACAAAAATATAATGTCATCATCACGGCGGCCATTGCCTATCATCATTGACATATTTTCATAGACGCGCGGAATACTTGACATATTCACATGTCCATCAACATTGCAGTTTTTACTTGTTTCATGTGAGCTTTGTTGTGTGTTTAAATTGTTTTATTTTCGAAAAAAAAAATACAATTTTTTGAAATTCTGCGAAATAAGGGCAGCGTACAGATGAATGAGCAATTGTCGGGCAAATGTCTTGTGCTATCGTAAAATCGTATGAGTTATGTATATTTGGTCAAAGATGCTTCCAATTCGCAATTTATCCCAATACATAGGTGTTTACAATAACGTAGCAAATTCAATCTGCTGCAAATGGAAGAGGCGGTGGGATTTAGGGGTGTAATATACATTATACACGTCAAATAAAGAACAAGGCATTCCAAAAGAATACGCCACAGGACAAGGGAAGAAACGCGGGCGCAAAGATCATCCCTGTGCTTATATTATCTGGCGCTTGTTTCGTTTTCAGTTTTTGTCTACATACATATATATTTAATATATGTGGGTATATGCTTGTAGTTATGTATACTGCTCCCCATTATGTTTTATTTGTGTTGTTTGTTGGTGTTTTATTTTTTGGTAATTGATCTGAAACCTGATTTATGCTTGCTTGGGGCAATATTTTGCCGTTCATTTTCTCTGTTGTTTTTCCTGCACAGTACACATGCACCGTGAATTTTGTTTATACATACATATGTACATACATATAGCGCATACAATACGCTACTTACTCCTCTGTCTCTTCTGGCGAACACAATGTTTGAGCTTTTTTTAGTGCCCGTCCCACTGGCATCCCTGCCACGCCACCCGGTCTGTACACTGTTGCTCCCACCCACGCCTATCTGAGGATTTTCGCTTTATGCATCACATGTACTGGTTTATTACAGATACTTTAATGCTTCGGAAGCATCTGGTGTAATATTGTTTATTTTCACTTGATTCACTTTTTATTTATTGCCAAGATTTAACAATTTTTCACTTTTCGTATAGCTGCCGTTGATGAACGCCTATTAGCAATGTCTTGGTGCAAAGTTCACAAATGCTTGATAATACTAACATAATCAAGCAATCCAAACAGTCTGCCAGCTATTTATTGAGGGGTTAGGCTGG